>CM038214.1:36873776-37051208 GCA_021442155.1 Cymbidium sinense
GAGAAAGAGGAAGATCAAAATTATTATAGTTAATTAGACTTGAGAGTTATCATTAGGAATAGAAGAAGACAACTCATCAAGAGACACATATGTAATTCAAATCGCTTTATTCTTCAATTTCTTGAATTATTTGAGGTACAAAGTAGAAGTCAAGTAGAGTGAGTGGAGTAAGGATTTGATGCCCTTATCCATTGATACAAGAGTTCTACTAGTAGAAAAATAGAAGCTAGCTAAAATGGTAGAAGTCATAGGTGTGGAAGGCTGGCTGGACACGGTTGGTGAGCTAAAGGGGTTATCAGGGTGACACATCTTCTTGAGCTCCCACTTTCTAGAGTTGGCAGAAACTTGCAAACCTTCCTTAGTGTTGAAGGTTTGGTGACTGCACTTGTAAGGAAAGCTTCTTGATCTTCTGAATTATTTTCTTAGAGATTTTAGACAAAGAAATGTCCCAACCTTCTTTGGTTTTGGTAGGATAACTTGTATCCCCAAGGATTACCCTAATGGAACTAGAAGGTTGTTTGTTCCACAAGGTATTCCTTTAAGATAACTACAACACTCGTCTTAAATCGATGTTCAAGCTAGTCCTTGAATGTGAAGCAATCCACCAAAACTTGGCCTAGCATACAGTGGTAAGGGAAAAAGTTTGGATTATGACTTATACCTACTTCCTTTGATCTCTTAAGCTTGGGTAGCTGGAAATCATGTTTCTTTAAGAGATTCTTAAAGATTTTCTTGATTACCTCCCTCTTAAGAGATTAAGGTTTGTTTAACTTATCTAGAAGAGAAGGTGGACCATAGCTACCTAGTGATGGATACATGTCATTCTTAGTGGTATGGAGGCAATGGATGCTGGCCATGGAGGCTACGGTGGAGGCCGGTATGGCTGCCTCATGGTGGCAAAGGAGGTGGAGGCTGCTGAGGTCATGGTCTCTCTGATCTCTAGTGCTTCCCCTTCAATTGCTACTAGGTTTCTTCTCATAATCCTTTTGGGATTTATGCTTGATCTAGAAAAGGTTATTTGGCCTCTCCTCCTTGTAGACTAGCCTTGTTGATTAGCTTCTCAAATATCTTGATAGTGAAGCCCTTAAGCATGAAGGTGACTAGGCCATGGATATTCTTCAAGAGAATCTCAGTGGCATACTGTTCAGATAGTTGAGGTTCACACTTCATACTTAGGTTATGCCATCAGAGAATATAATCAACAAGTGACTCACTGGAGTGTTGTTGGGCTATAACAAGATCACCTACATTAACCCTTTCTAGCTCGGTAAATCTCTTGATGAAGAGTTGCTCTAGCTCAACAAATGTCTTTATTGAACCATTGGATAGTTTAACATACCAATCAAAAGTGATACCAGGCTACTCTTGACAAAGAGTCTAAAGAGTAAAACATCCATCCACCATGTTGCAATAACTAGAAGTGAGCTATATTGCCTCGGGTTCCCATACCATGAAGCTCTTGAAGGAAGGCATGAAACCCTTGGGATACTAGATAGCATTGAATTCCTCTAGGGTCTACCCTTTGAAGCGATGATCCTCCTCGGGCTTGAGCCAAAGCTTCCTCTACCTCTTGGTCAACCATGGATTTTAGATCATTTTAATGTATGGAGGTACTATCCACTACCTTCCTATACATGCTAGTGCTACCTTGCTCAACGAGAGGTAGAGTCTTAATTGGGTCTAAGACATGCACTAGCTCAGGCTGACTAACATCGACCTAGGATGCTTTGGAGGCTTGTTTACGGCACTATCTGCTAACAAGTCCTATAACTGTGTTCCATCTATCAATGCTCTTATCTTTCTACCTTAACTTTGTGAGAGGTGAACTAATTACGTGGTGTCTCCTTGATCAATCTCATCATCTTCCATGGCCTGTTGATCGTTAAGAAGAGATCATCTAGTATCAACCATGCATATCATAGCAAAATTCCCCATTAAGTCATCTTTATTGGGATTGAAGCTAACTCTCTCTTCATCGAACCAAGAACCCTAAGATCTCCTTCTTCTCTATAACATAGTGTTAAACTATCTCATCTAAGGATCGATCTAACTCAGTAGGTACAAATAGTTTGGGCTCACCGATGTGATTGCTATCATGCAGACACACCTCACTAAATGGGGAGTCAATCTTGTGTACTCACTAGAAGAATGATACTCTAGATCTGGATATAAGGGTAACAATCCTAGGATGATCCTCTACTATTTGTTGCAATTGATGTCATCATGTGTAGCACCATTTTGCAATGTATGGGTGAGTTGGTGAAAGGAATACTCAGGGTGCCACTTCACCACCATTGGGCGGGGAAGGTCGGCGAGAGCTATGATAATGGGTGGTGTAGGAGGGGTAGGATCCTTGGCCATGGCGGATCACGGGTACATTTTTCCCGGATATGCCTTCATAGCCTTAGATGGAATGGGAGATGCTGAAACCTACACTGGCGATGGTGGATAAGGGGTAGAGAGGTGAGATGGAGACTCCACCAACTCTCTGTGCACAAGAACTGCCCTCCTATGGTGGATGGTACCCATGAGGAGAATACTATCAGTATGGTTTGTGGGTAGTGCACTGAGCTAGAAAATTAACCAAAGCAGAAGAAGCTAACTAATGGTTGAACCTCCATGTCTCTAGTAATGTGTGATGTATGGGCCTGGCCTCTCTCCGATGAATCTGCCTCTCTACACTATGGGGATACATCAAAGGTTGAACTAGGTAGACTGAGTGTCCATATGCTCCACACGGTGTAGAATGAGGCGGCGTCTGACCTCCTACTCTACTGGCTACAAGTGCACCACTGGAGGAGGTGATGAACGGATCCTCCTAGCATCTTCTCTATCTAATCTTGAGAGAGGATGAAACTGGTTTTCTATAACCAATGGTGAAGTGATTTTGGGAGACTCATCCGTGGCTAATTGAGAGCAGCCTCTAGCTCTATCAGAGTGTGGAACCATTTGACCATACTGTTCCCTTTGGGTTTGGAGGATAGGAGCTAGACCCATACTCAAATGTCGAGGCAAGCCCTAAAACTAGGAAGCTCACTTGAGGGTACAAATGGTAGGGTGCTAGCCACTAGAGGCAATAGGAAACTCTAGGATGAGCTGCAACTAGAACTGTATTGCGTCTGCGACTATAATAGCTAAAGTGTGGTACCATAGCTTTCCTCTTGATGAGGAGTTGCTCAAATTAGATGGAAAATATCTGTGTCGACACCAGTCACCTTATATTAGGCTGTCTTGGGGAATGTCCTCACAAGTGATCCTCAAATCCCTGGCCAAAGTGGTTCAAGTGGGTACAGTCCAAATGAGGGAAGTCATCCTAGTCTAAAGCTAGATCCATACCGTGAGAGAAGGTAAAGATAAATTTATGAGAACTAGCCATTTGCACAACTGTAGTAAACTAACATTGAACTACAGCACTAATTAAAAAGAATCTGCAATGAGAAATGAACTTGTATCAGTTTTCAATCTCCATAAATTTTGAATTTTAAATTTTGAAAATTTGAACCCACATCCAACAACTTGGAAGTGTTAAGTAGGGTTCAAATAGATTTGAAGAGATTGATTGAAAGAGGAATTTGAATATGAATCTAAACTTCAACAAATTTAGGTATGTTGAATATGGATTCAAAATTTTGATTAGATGCTTCCATAGGTTCATTTATGTTTTGAATTTGAAGTTTGTGATTTTGAGGACATTTTCCTTTAAAAAATTGGGAATGTTAAAGTAAGTGTCAAAATGATTTTGTTTGTGTTTGATTATTTTGGAAAAATTTAGAATTCTTACTTAGCAAATTTAAGTATGCTTAGTGAAGAATCTAAGTGTGTTTTGTTTAATTTTTAAAAATAGGATTCTTAGCAAATTTAACTATGCTAAGAAAATCCTAAGTGTTTCATTTTTTTGGAAATTTTTTAATTTTTAAAAAAGGGTAGCAAATTTGTTATACTAAGGGAATCCTAAGTGTTTTGTTTTTTTTTTTTTGAAGTGTTTTGAAAGTCGAGATTTAACATTAGTAAATTTGGTATGCTAAAGATGAAGTCCCACTTGGTTTTATGAAATTGAAATTTCACTTAGCAAATTTGAGTATGCTAAATGAAATTTCAAATGTTGTGTTTAAATTTTAAATTTCATTTTTGATTTTGAAAAATGGAAACATCTCTTTAGATAATTTGGTATGTTAAGGGAAGAAGTTCCAAAAGGTGTTTGAAAATTTTGATTTTTTTGATTTGGAAGCTTTACTTAACAAATTTGGGTATGTTAAATAAAGTTCAAAATTTTTTTGAAAATTTTGAGATATGATTGTCGATTTTGATTTTGGATTTGGAAACTTTACTTAGAAAATTTGATTATGCTAAGTGAAATTCCAAATGTGTTTTGAAAAATTTTGAATTTTTGGATTTGGATACTTTTAACAAATTTGGGTATGTTAAGGAGGTTCCAAATGTGTTTATAAATTTTGAAATATGATTATTGATTTTGATTTTCAATTTGGAAACTTTACTTAGCAAATTTGATTATGCTAAGTGAGGTTCCAAATGTATGTTTGAAATTTTTTGAAATATGATTGTTGATTTTGATTTTGGATTTGAAAACTTCACATAAATTTGATTATGCTATGTGAGGTTCCAAATGTATGTTTGAAATTTTTTAAAATATGATTGTTGATTTTGATTTTGGATTTGGAAACTTCACTTAGCAAATTTGATTATGCTAAGTGAAATTCCAAATGTGTTTTAATTTTTTTTGAAATATGTTTATTTTGATTTTGGATTTGGAAACTTTACTTAGCAAATTTGATTATGCTAAATGAAATTCCAAATGTGTTTTGAAATTTTTTGAAATATGATTATTGATTTTGATTTTGGATTTGGAAACTTTACTTAGCAAATTTTATTATGTTAAATGAAATTCCAAATGTGTTTTGAAAATTTTTTGAATTATGATTATTGATTTTGATTTTGGATTTGGAAACTTTACTTATCAAATTTGATTATGCTAAATAAAATTCCAAATTTGTTTTGAAATTTTTTTAAAATATGATTGTTGATTTTGATTTTAGATTTGGAAACTTTACTTAGAAATACGATTATGCTAAAGTGAGGTTCCAAAATGTGTTTAGAAAATTTTTGGATTTAGAATTTGGAGACTTCACTTAACAAATTTGGATATGTTAAATGAAGTTCCAAATGTTGTTTTAATTTTTTTTTTTAAATATGATTGTTGATTTTAATGTTTTGAAAAGAGGGCCTCCATTCAACAAATTTAGGTATAGAATGGAGATCAATTTTTTGAAATTTTTTTGTGTGATTGTTTCTTTTCTTTATTTTTTTTTTTTTGAAAGGGAGGAATTCCAACTTAAAACATATGTGGGATATGTTTAAGTGTGATTTCTAAATGATATTTTATTTTAGAATGAAATCTTCATTTAATAAATTGGAGTATATTAAATGAAGGTATTCATGTATGCTTTTTTGTTTGAAAATTTTAATTTTGTTTACAAATGAACTTTCCATTCAATAAGTGTGAATGTATTGAAATAGAAAGATTCATGTGTGCTTTTGAAAACTTTATGATTATGATTATGATTTTTTGAAAAAAATGATTGTTCATTTTTTTTGAAAATGAAATCTTCATTAAAGTGAATTGAAAAAAGATGTTCATTTGTGCTTTTGGAACATGTAACAATTATGTGAATTGTTAAATGAGGGTGAAGAAATTTTGTGAAAATATTTTATTAAGTGCATTTTTGGAAAGGTGCTTTTGAAAAGGTAAAGTTCTTTATGGAAGATTTATTATTTTAGGATGAACCTTTGCTTATCATGAAAATGATAAGGAAGAAGTCTTAAAGATGTTTTATTTTTATTTATTTAGATCTTCTTCATTTTACCCATTGGAGGACCCAACGGGGGTTTGTAGGCCAACAAGGAATGCAGTCCTAAAACCTAAAGATGCTGGCTAACTTAACTCAAGAATGAAATGAGCTAAGGGAAAACAAAAAGAAGGATAGTCTTGAATTCATACCAAAGTACAAACCCACTATTGATACTCAAAGATAATAATCATTTACCAAAGATGGAGAGAGAAACCACCCCCAGCGGAGTAGCCAGAAAAATCTATGGTGAATAAATTCTTATAGGGAGTCACCTTCAAATCTTTAGAGAGAAAGAAAAGAAGACATTTATAAAAATTCATCTTGGTAAGACACCACGCAGATCCGCAAATGTACTTATTCAGGTGATCAGGTACCTCATCAAGGAAATAGTGTACTATCTCAAAAGATAGAAAGCACTACCCTTTAATGGACCTAATCACCACAATAAGGACTCCTAAGGATGATGGGTCTGCATATGTATCAGATTCTTTACATGGAAAAGTAAAGCAGGGTTTATTTTAAACCAAGTTCATTAAGTTCCCTACAGGGGCAAGCCACCATAGTTAATTACATCCTAAAGGATAGGATCCCTTAGGAAAACTATCGATTAAGATAAATGATTATTGTCTTTGAAGATTCCAATAGGAAAGGACTATCAATCAATTGGTTTATGTTTGAAAATCAAAATGGGATTGATCAAAAGAGGGATTTATTATCAAATCCATAATGAAAGATAAGTAGGAGATGCCCATGATGCTAGGAAACCTAGTGAGCATCTCAGACTATCCTATAGTTGGGCTTTACATTTTTAAAATTGATTTAGTTTGTTTAAGTTGAATTTTTCATTAGAATTTTAGGACTTAAGATTCCTTAACACAAGATTAAGGAAATTCCTAGGAAGTGAGAAATTATGCTTATGTCCCACAAAGGGGAGAAGCAACCTCAGAACCTAAATCTAGGGAGCTTCGGTGAGGGCCAAAAGTACAACCTAAATCTAAAGTGTAAAATGGGTAATTGGTTTGCCTCCACAAGAGATGACAAACCACCCGATGGCTTGGACTTACAACTGCCTGGGGGTGGCCACCAACTAACTCCTCCTACGATTTTAAATTCATGTAGGCAAGTCTTTATGCTTACGCAAGATAGCTAGGCTGTTATTATTTAGAAAGAGACTAAGTCCTTAAACTCACTCCTTAAAGAGACTAGATCATGTAAAGGGACATGCTTCAAATGACCTAAATCTAATGCAATTCAAATTTCATTTTATTATTATTTTGGACAAATATTTTGACTCAGGCTAATAGGATTTTTATGACTAATGCATGAGAAAGAAGATTATTGGCCAAAATCAGTGAGAAAGGAGGATGTTAGTTTCCACCACGGCTGTCAAAGGTCAAGCTGGGTTCTCTGAAAAATGTGGAAGCCCTCCAATCAAGAGTGAAATAAGATGCATTTGTGCATGATATTATAAAGAAATGCTCATCCAGCTGAGGGGTTACTAATTCTTCTATCTTGATTTAAACCTAAGCTTTAGGTGAGGTTATGAGTTGTTTAATTTTAATTTGAATTGTTAAGTTGGGTAAAAGATTTATTTTTCCTAAAGAGCCTAATCCACATCCGGGCCATACATAAAGCAAGGAAGAAACTAAGAAAATCATGCCCTTAATGCAAAAGCTAAAAAAAAATCATCAATCAATTTATAAAGCTAATCACAAAAGAATAAATGGTTATTGGTGGCACCATCAAAAAAAATATAAAATGTGGGTAATCGAGCTCTTCCCTTATATAACTTAGATTACAAATGAATTAAATTATAATTAAGCAAAGGAATTCATTGTTATAGGGTCTTCAAGTTTTATTCTTCTTTATTTTTTCTTCTTTCTTCTTTTCTTTTCTTCTTTGGTTCCTTCTTTGGATGGTTGGATGATAGATGCTCTGAGGCTTCATATGGTGCATAAGATAAGATCTTATGACCAATGCTCATTCTAATCCTCATAACAAATCATTATAAAATCCTAATTATACAAATTTTTACATGAAAAGGGAAAAGTAGAAATCTAACTAACACTTGCAAAATAAAGATTCGCTAAAACAAACCACACAAATCCCAATCATGTAAATTATACTTATCACCCAACACATGGGTGACAAAGTCCACCTCACCTATGGATTATTCTTAGGGGTATAAAGAATCTGCAATCAAAAGCAATTATATTTTTATTTATGGTAGCACTCCTTAGGCACAATCCCCTATAAAAAAGAATAGTTACAGTAAGAACGTCCTACCATTCATTCTATGTGCATACACCCTAACATCCATTCTAAAACATATATCACAAAATAAAATATAACAACAAACAATACACCAACTTAACCTAAGGCTAGAAGTGGTGACTTAGGCTAATATGTGTGCTTTGAAGGTTTGTGTGGTATGCTTAGCTATGGCTTTAGGTTCAAATTTTCTAAGTGTGAAGGACATGTTCAACTTAGAGGGAGAGTTTCATTTAAGTTGTTTAAGTGTTTTGGGTTTTTTTATTTCATTTTTTAATTTGGTTTAAGTGAAACATATAATTAATTACTAAGTTATGAAGACAGGGAAAGAAAAGAGAACTTCTCTTTCCTTCCCTAACCTTAAGTATTTCTAAAGTGGGTTCATATTTTAGTTTCATTTAGGTGAATGTTTTGATTACATCTTTTAATCAATCTTAAGTTTAGATAAAACCTAAACAAACCTATTCAAAGTGAAAGGCAATTTAAGATTAAATAAAATTAATCAAAATTCACATAACACACATTACTTCATCTCTTTCCTAACATATATATATATATAACATGCATATGGATGGACCCTAAGCATATCTATACATGCAAATGAGAGTAGTTAACACACTTTATGATGCATGCTAGGTAATCTATTTAAGAAAAATTAGAAGTTGAATATGCATGATTTTTCTTAAGTAGAAAAGGTTTTCCTTATCCAAAATTTCACATACATACATGAAAGTAAGAAATGCATAAGTGAGTAAAGTGCCATTGTTAACCAAAGGTGTAAGGTACAAGACCTAATTAGGGCTACATAAAGCCTTGCAACCTCAGGGTTGTCCAGACTAATATACCACATTCCATAATTACAAACATTCATATAAAGAAATGAAATAGAAAAGGAAGATGCAAAAGTTGTTTAATAGATTTGTTTTGTCTATGAAATTTATGTTTGTATGTGTAGGTAACCCTTCTTAGATGGTAGCATAGGGATGAATAGGATATGAAATTAGGTGAGCATTAGGTCCTTTTCAAATGAACCTTATATCTCACCAAATTCCTATTCAAAACTATACCAACATAAGAGAGAAAGGAAACCTATACTAAGCATACCTTTATAATATTTCACATGCAAGCTTATAATTAAAGTATAACTAGCATATTTTAAGATTTTATATTTCATTTATAAGTTTTGAAAATAATTTGGATTTAGTAGTGATAATAGCCACTAATATTTTATTTTAGCCAACACATGGACATTTGACATAAAGTAAACAATTTTATTTTAAAATTTGAAACTTGAAATTATGAATGATGAAATCACATGGCATACAACTTACATGTTGAGGAAAGATTCAAAGTAATGAAAGCATGTAAACAAACTCACTTCACTTAAATCTAAAGACATTCTTATAGAATAATAAAATTTAGAATAAATCTTAGTGAATTTCAAAGTGATTTTTTTGTTTGTTTGAAGTTTGATTTAATTTTGAAAAGGTGAGATGTTTTGTTCCTAACTCATTCCCACATGTGTTTTATATTTTGTTTAATTATTAAATAATTATATCCATTTTTATGCATTGATTAGGTTAAGGTATGATATAAGTAACTTAATTAACCATTACCTACACCACCTTAGAAGAATTAACTAAACAATTATGAGCTAGTGAGATGACATAAAATCCACAAGGAATTTAAATTTGCAATGTGGCTAATAATGAAAAGGCCTAATGCAATTTGGCTCATAATTAAAAGTTAATTAAGCTAAGGGGGTTAGCTTAAGTAATTTTAAAACACCATTTCATACTTATGAATTATGTTTTCATTTCCTTAATTGAACTTAGGCTATTAAACACCTAAGCATCCCAAGGGATTAATTAAGTATTGGAACTTTTAGAATTTTTAGAAAATTGATTAAGGGGATAATTATATGAGATTTAGGAGAGAGAGTGTTTAGGGAATAGCTTAGGGGAAATGCTCCAAAATTATTCCATAAACCTCCTACTTATTGGATATGACCTTAATCAAACCTAATCAAAGGGTAAAATCACTTATCATACCCAAATTATGCTTAATTACATGAGAAAGATAATTAAAGAAACCACATTCAATTACTCTAATCAAGACTTCAATAAATCCCAAGAAAATTAGGGGAGATAGAGGTCATCCCCTAAAACTTACCCAAGAAATTATGGATTAATCAGAGGCCTAATAAAAGAATAATTAGTAAAATAGACTTTCTAATAAAACCCAAATTCAGAGAAAATCATAATTTAAAACTCATCAAAATTAATTTTAAAATGTTATAGCTTTAATTATCTATCTAAAGGATTTTATTTCAAAATTTTTCTAAATTTTCTATGAAGAGCTATGCATTTTTGAAGATCCATGGATTAATCAGAAATTAATTAAGCATTTTTAATTAACCCTATGTAATCCCTAGCTCACGGTGCGATGCATGTTGGCGACGATCAGTGCACTTTACACGCATCACGTCATGAGGGGGTAACTTAAATGTCACATCCCAAATAGTGGCTGTAGCGAACGCACTTATATTCTATGCCGTTAAATCAAAGATCGAGTGACTAAGGATTCACCCGCAGTTTATAAAGGATAAATAGTTAACTAAACATGCTAAATAATCTCATATGTCCATCTAAAATGCATGGATGGATGGTTGAGAAGAGCCAAGTTCTTCCCCTTGATCAACAGAGACCGTCCATGATCAAGGGAAAGATCCAAGCTCGATCTAGCATTGAATCAAACCAACATTAACCCACACCATCTAGAGATAGAGAGCGGAAAATCCAATGGTCAAAATTCGATGAGGTGAAAATTTCTTTCACAAAGCTCCACACCACATTGAGTTTAGTGATCAAAAAATTCCATACCTCGTTGGAGGTGATCACTAGTGCTCAAGATCGATGATGTAGCTTCGTCTAGTGGAGACGAAGCCCTGTTGCAATTCCTAGGCCTTGGGATTGAGTGGCTTGCTCATGGTGACACCACTTGAAGATCATTACATCTTTAATCCAATTGCTCCTCTCCTTGCTATCAGAACTCCAATGGAAGCTTGAGTGAGCTCGGATTGGTCCTTAGAAGAAGTGTGTAGGAGGACTTGGGAGGCAATCAAGTGTAAAAGAAGTTGGCAATTGACTCTACCTACCTTATTTTTCACTATTCAAAAGCCGAGAAGAAGAAACAGGGAAGAGCTCTAGGAGGCTTAGGATCAAATCCTAATGGATCCTCTGGCTTCCTATTCTTCAATCCACCTTGAGTGTGTGAAAGTAGAAGTGAATTAGGAGGTGTGTATGTCCCCCTTGAAGGATCGGATGGTCAGCAATGGTCTTGCTATTTTGATCCAATTTATGAGATTAAAAGGCTTATTTGATCTATTTTGAGTGTGCACATGGTCGGTTTGATCCAAGGAATGGGTTGCCAACTTCCCATGTGTTGAATTTGAGCTTAAGAGGGAGTTTAAAATTTCAAATTTAAGCTAGGGGTTGGGTTTGGTCTAAGGACCGAATGGCCTGACCCAAACCCATTGGGTTGGGTGCACCACTCATCACTAAGTCCCCTTGAGCTTTTAGGAAATCTTAAGTGATTGTGAAGAGGGTATGACCAAATTACCCATGGGTTAGGCCAAAATTTGTTCTGTGGGCTAGGGGTAGGGTGGTAACTTTTCTATTTTTTCACTTTGGACATATTGGGTATGTGGATAAACTAGGTTTGGCCAAGTTTCATTGGATTTGGAATCCATTTGATAGGGTTTGGCTCATGTTGACCCATTTAGGTCAAAATGGGTCAACTTGGGTCAAGTTGACCAATAGGTCAAATTGGGTCAAACCAAGGGTTGGGTAAAGTTCATATGACCATTTGAAATGTTTTTTTTGGCTTTGGTTTGATTCAATTTGGTATATATTTCATTTTGGCTCATATGACTTCACTTAGGTCAAATGGGTCAAGTTGACCTATTTGACCCATTTGACCTATTTGAGGTAGGTCAAGGGTAGGTTTATGTTTGGTTAGTCATATGGAGTGGATTGGTATTTTTGTTTCCAATCAATTTTGGTTAAGTTCAATTTTGGCTTAACATCACCCCTTTAGGTCATGTTGGGTCTAAGGTCAATTGGGCTAGGTTGGGTCTAGTTGGCCAATTGAGGCTTTGATCAAGTTACATAAGTGATTTGGGATAAACTTCACCCATTGGTTCCAATCAATTTGGCTTAGATCAAGTTTTGACAAATTTTGACCTTTTAGGTCAAAATGGGTCAACTTGGGTCAAGTGGGCCATTTAGGCCAGGTTAGGCTCAAATGTTGGATTGGTCAAGTTCAAACATAGGTCATGAGTGAACTTAGATCAATAGTTTCAATCAATTTAGCTTATGGTGGAATTTGTTTATGTAAGGTTTCATTTTAGGTTAACTGTTGACTTGGTCAACCCTTAGGTTTGACTTGGTTTGACCCAATTTAGTTGATTGATCATCCCATGATGATCAATGATCATGATGAGAGGGATATATGAGTTTGATTCAATCCAATTTGGTTAGGATCAAAAGTTTGCTCATAAGGGTACTTTAGGTCACTTTATGTCAAGTGAGCCTAAGTGGGTCAAATGGCTTCGTCAAAGCTTGATTTGAAGTTGATTGATCTTGTATATGGACTTATGATTGAAATATAAATCCATTTACAAGTGGTTTGAAGGCAAATGCATTTAGATCCATTTGAAAATTTCATATTCAAAGGAAGGATATGTAAGGGTCTTGGGTTTGATTTTTAATTAGGTTTTGACTGAATGATTGAAGTTTGGATTTACATATGAGCTCATGATTATAAGATTGATTGAACCATGAGAGAAAATCAAGAGTTTGTCTTGATTTGAAATTGATTTGACTAAGTTCAAGATTTTGGCTTGAAAGGCTTAGATTTGATTTTGAGTGGATTTGAGTTTGATTTTTGTAATTGATTTTGATTGTTTCAATTTATATTTCATTTATATATGTGAATATAAATGAGAATATAAACTGATCATGAGAAAATTTCAAGGATTTGAAGTGGTTTAATCATGATTTAGGTTAAATCCATTAAAGGAATTTAATGGATTTAAGGGAATTTTTAAATTCAAATTTAATTTTTGGATTGGATTTGATTAATTTATACGTATATTTCATTTATATATGAGAATATAAATGATGATATAAATAAGTTTTGAGGAAATCCCATGAATTTGAAATGGTTTGATCATGATTTAGGTTAAATCTATTAAAGTGAATTTAAAAGGTTAAATCTATTAAAGGGAATTTAATAGATTTTAAATTTGGAAATTAATTTGTGGGTTTGATTTTAGTGATTTATATTTATATTTTATTTATATATGAGAATATAAAAGAGAATATAAATAAGTTTTGAGAAAATCCCATGAATTTGAATAGGTTTGATCAAGGTTTAGGATTGATTTTGGCTAAGTCCTTTAATGGAAAATTAAAGGGAGTTAAGAAAATTTTCATGATTTGATTTGGAGTTTTAAGTTTAGTTTGACTGATTTGAATTTATATTTCATTTATATATGTGAATATAAATAAGAATATAAATGAATTATGAGAAAATATCAAAGGTTTGAATAGGTTTGAATCATGATTTTGGTTAATTCCTTAAAGAAAGGATTCAGGACTTTGGCAAAATTTGGACCTAGGAATTTTTTGATGGATTTTGATCATGGGTTTTCAATCATATGGAGTTGATTTTGATTTCAAGGAAATCAAATAGAATTTATTTTGAGTTTGACTTGAAGGAATGAAAGTGAGGAATGGTTTAAGCTAAGCGTAGGAAATTTTCCTAACACCCCTAAGGCATGACCTATTCTTATGGCTAACTCTTCTAGGTCTTCTAGGGCTAAGTTGAGTGTCCACCTAATCACTAGATGTGTCTTAAGACTAAGGAGCTCTTAAATTCTAAGAGAAGTCTTATGTCCAAGATAGAGGGGTTGAGAGCTCATCCTAAAAGTGAGGTCAACAAAGGTGTAACTTACGACTTCTATGGTAGGGAATACATGGGACCTATTGGTAGCACAACAAATGAAACCCGACTTAGGGGTGACTACTGAGTGAATGCTATTGGGGACTTATATCAACTCAAAAGTAGTTAGGCGATTTCTATAGGGAGTTTTGTTGACACTGTCCTAAAGATAGGATGCCTGCTTGGGAAAAGTTACCACTAGGGTCCTCCTAATCCACAAGTGAATATATATTTATTTATATGTTTGCATGAACCTTATTGGTGTGCCAGGGAACACACTGAGAAGGGGCTATGTCAGCCTTGACCTATCTCATATTTATTAGACAAAGGGAGAATCTGCACATCCATAGGATAAATTCTCTAACCATAGGGGTGGCTACTAGGAAAGGAGGCTGTCTGTCAAAGATCGGATAATGTCTAAATAGGGTCACAAAGGACGTGATCCAAATATAGTGTCCATAGGGGAGGTGTTGATAGGGGCGTTATTTTGAGCCCTAAAAAAGAAAGCATATAGGTGTACAGTGGCCAACTCAAAGAGAAAGCATAGCAGACTTACATCTACCATGAGTGGCATATCCTAAGGTGCGAGAATCAACCAACCTAAGGTGTATCCGCAGCATGAGTGGTGTATCCATCAGCATAGTGAGAACCAACTAATCTAAGGTGCTCATCGACTTTCCAAGAAGAATTGATCATCAGATAGTCATCATTGGCAAGATGTTTCTAACCTAGAGCCTAGTGAGCCGAAGGACTGGACCCAAACTTGAAGCAGTCAGGAGGGAAGGAGCTCACTTATCCTTTCATATACTAGCAGAATTGCTTTCAAAATAAAACCTACCAAATTAAGGTGCTTATCGGTAATGCGAAGCCAAGTAAGGAAGGAAAATATAGCACTCACATCTTCCAAAGCAAGAAGACCATTGGTGACACACTAGTTGGGTAGCATGTCGGTCGACCTAGCGACTCTTGAGTGAGTGTCATTGAGGGCGATATCTCAACCCAGAAACGATTGAGATAAAATATATGTGCTTGCTTTATATGTTTGTGTGTAGTTTATGTTGTGTTATGTCGATGAAGGATAGGATATTGTTCAGGTTCCTTACACCTACCCTAAACACATCATGGCTGATTCACAAACAAAAATACTTTCAACATGGAAGAGATTGAATTTGAAATGGAATTTTTATTGATGATAATTATTTTTAGAAATAATTTATAATATTTATTTAAGTAGAGTCCATTGATTGGAAGCATTGGGTGCTCTCCCTTATGATTAATAAACTGATAAGATCCTCCTTGGTAGGACTTTTCTATGGAAAAATGGCCTCCCCAAGTGGGTTCAAACTTTCCTCCCATCTTCAGCAACAATCTCTCCAGAACTAAAATAAGTTCTCCTACTCAGAAAGATCTTGGATAGACCAACTTGTTGTGAGATTGAATCATTTTAGTTTTGTACAACTCAAGATTTTGGCATGCCCATAGGCGTCTCTCCTCTAAACCTTCAAGTTGTTCTAACCACAACTTGGCGTTCTATTCTGTTATGATCTTGCTATCTATTCTTGTGGTGGGAGTTTGACTTCTAATGGTAGGCGGACCCATATGAAAAATTAGTAGATTGAGTTGGAGTTCTATATGTCGTGCGTTAGGCCCACAAGGCTTCAACTAAATACTCATGCCACTGTCTCTTGTTGTTGTTGAGTGTCTTCTTCAGTATTTGGATGAGAGTTTTGTTGAGGGCTTCTATTAATCCATTTACCCTTGGGTAGTTAATCGTAGAATATCTTTAACATATGCAGAGATGTGACCTCTCTGAGTGGAATCACCTTCCCCCATTTGGAAAAGTAGTTAGTAGCAGCTAAGATGAATCAATGACCCTCGATCACGATCTTATGGTTTTTGTGCTTGTATAAATAATGTAACCACATATGATAGAAATAGCACCAAGACACCCATCCGAGTGTAGGAAAGTACTCTCTACTTCATCTGATGGGCTTAGGACATCTCTTAAGGTAGTTTGCCTTAATTTAGGTAACCCATGAATGGTTGTCTCTAATCTAACTCCTCAACCTTTTTGGAAATGGCAACCTCCCCTTCAAGAGAGTACTTTTTGATGATTTCAATATCAATAAAGGTCGAGACTTATCTATTTTGGACTTTTATTGATATGGACACATCCTCCAAACATGCCAACTCCTTGGTAAGCTTTGCTAAAGCATATGCTATGACATTCTCTCCTCGAGGAATCTTATAAATGGTAACCTCTGGGATTTGGGCCAACAACTGCATGGTGTACTTGTGGTAGTCATGGATCTTGGGCTATAATCTATAGGACAACATTTGGTTGATAACTAGGAGAATCCTTGAATATGTTGATGTTCTGGATGCTTAGAGTAAGGGCTAACTCTAGACTGGAAATTAGTGCCTCATATTCAGCTTCATTATTGGTGCAAGGATTGGACAAATGATATGATAATCTCATCACATCGTAGTCAAGAGTTAAGAGAACTATTCCTACCCCTATTTTTCATGGAATAGTAGATTGTGATTCTGCTCCTCTTTGAGGGGAAGCCACACCATCAAAGTAAATCTCCCAACGGTGAATGCTAGTGTCCCCTAAGTTCATGATTTGTTCATCAGGGAGATCATCACTAAGTGAAGAGTCAGCAGGAAGTGGGTGTGCTACTAAAAATGCACTAGCACTTGTCCTTTCACTGCACAGAGGGTACAAAGGTAATGTCAAACTACGAGAGGATCATGGACCATCTTGCTAACCATTTGGAGAGTGTCATCTATGACATGAGATACTATAGTGGATTGATTTTAGAGATTAAGTTCACCTTATGAGGAAGCATGTAGTATTATAGCTTTTGGGATGCAAAGATAAAAATTAGGTAATGCTTCTTAATGGCTAGATAATTAGCCTCAACAAGGATTAGATGACGTCTGATGTAATAGAGTTCATTTTCCATCCCTTTGTCATTGGCTTGGGCCAACAAAGTACCAATGGAGTCATCTAACACAATAGTGTAAAGCATGAGAGGCTTTCCCGGGATAGGGAATGCTAAGCGGCGTGTCATCGGGTAATTGATGTCTTTGAAGGCATGCTCACACTTATCACCCACTTGAACTTGGCATCCTTTTTGACAACTATCAAGAATGGCTGACATCTTTCTGATAAGTTGGATATATAGCATCTTAGATATACCGCCCCTTAGAATGATCAGTTGAGTTGAACTTTTAGGGTGGCATTTTTAATATCGCCTTGATCTTCTTCAGATGAATTTTGATTCTATGGTGTCAGAAAATAAACTAAAGGAATTTCCTTGAAGCTACTCCGAGTGCACTTGAGGGGGTTCATTTTTAGGTTAAATTATCTTAACTATTTGAAAACTATTCTTAAGTCAAAGAGATGGTCTTCCTTTTCTCTACTTTTGATCACGAGATCATCGACATAGAACTCGACTTAATGATGAATGAGTTCATCAATGATTTGAGTCATAGCCCATCGTATGTAGGAACGACATTTCTAAGGCTGAAAAGCATGACCTTATAGCAATAGATTTTGATTGGGGTTCTAAAAGCAGTGTTTCTTTCATCTTTAGTAACCATCTTTATGTGGTTATCAAGATGAGCCATCTATGAAAGAGAAGACTGCATGAGATGAGAAATATCCACCATCAGCTCCGGGATTGGTAGTAGAAATTCATCTTTTGGACATGCCTTTTTTAAATCCGTAAAACCAACGCATATGTGAATTTGGCCAATATTTTTCTTAACTAGGATGATGCTAGCTAACCAGGTAGGGTATTTTTCATCTCGGATGAAGCCAACATCGATCAGTTTCTTGATTTCATAAATGACCTATTGTTCTATGTCTAATAGCATGCATCTAGGAGCTTGCTTGACAGGATTAGTAGTGGACTTTATTACTAGTTTATGGATCGCTATGTCAGGAGCCAATCCATGCATCTCTTCATAACTCCATGCAAAGCAGTCCTTAAACTCAGTCAATAGTCTAACTAAGTCATTGATTTCAATTTCATTCAACAAAGAACTAGTGTATGTCGGGAGTGTGGATCTTCTTCAGTTCCTAAGTTGATTTCCTTGAGCTCGTCGATGGTTGACTTGATCTCTTCTTTGAACTCTATCGGTTCGTCTATGTCTTCAAAATCATCTGAATCATATGAATTTTCTAAGCACATCTCCTCATATGAGTTAATGTGATTTTGAAAGAACCTATCAAATTCCAAATGATTGGTTATGACTAAGTTGTAATCGTCATCATCGACTGGACCCACTATACCAAATCCTAGTCTCGGTATTGATTGAGAGCTTTTGCATTATTCTTACATATGCTTTCGAAGTAGTATGACTTGTGCTTTGACCAAGTATGTGGGATTAACCCTTCCTTTGCTAAATTATGAACACAAGGCAAGTACCAATCAAAAGGTAAATCTATTAAATCTTCATATGAATCATCCTCAAGTTTTATATCAACTTCTTGACTTGAGGATGATGCTTCCAAGAACCTCACGAGTCTTCACATGTGTGGATGACATAGGGGCTTCCTTAACTACCAAACCCTCGAGAGAGGAATATGGGGTTAGAGCTAAGGTTCCCAATTGATTCCTATTTTACATATAGACTTGGATACGATTATGCTTTGCTTTTGAGTATTCATCATTATCTAGCTCAAGTGTCACCTCCAAGGGAATCTCTTGAAGAGTTGGCTAGTGTGCTAACAATATAAGACTCGTCCTATGAACTAGATTCTATGTCTATATGGATAGAAGTGTACTCCCGGTAGCTGGGACTTATCTTCTATTGGATGGCCAATAATGTAATTTTCCACCCACAGGGTGCCTCACGAACTAGCCTCTTCCTCACGGTGGAGGTCGTCATCCAACCATATATTCAAATGTAGTAACAAACTATGGGTGGAATCTAATGTCGGGCACTTCCTCCTCCAAGTCTATTTCCACTCCATTTTATTTTCTTTTCATTTCTTCTTTTTTTCTTTTTTCTACTTCTTTTTCTTTTTTTTCTTTTCTTTTCATTTTCATTTTCTTTTATTTTAAACTTTGGCCAAGTTCACGAAAATAGACTTGTTGATTTTGAGGGAGTTAGTAGCATCCTCATATATATGCCAACCTCATGAACTATAAATGGCTTAGATCTCCTTTGACATGGTAGATGATCCCACCTCTCACAAACTTCATACACTAATGTAGAGAGGATGGAACTATGTTGTTCTCATGCATCCATATTCTCCCAAGAAAAGAGTTAAAAGATGTATCCAAGTCTATAATGTGAAACTTGGCTTCGGTCTTCCAATCATCTATCTCAAAGGGAACACTATGGAGCCTAAGGCCTGTTGACCTCGCTTTTGGAGTGCAGATTCAATCTTTCCATCTTAGACTTAAGAGTCTTCTAGACACTAAGAGTTCCCTAGTCATAAGACACTTCTAACAATTAGGTAACACTTAACCTAAGCTAAAGACTTAGAAGGTTAACCATAGGATTGGGTTATGCCTTAAGGATTGGATAATCCACCTACCCTACAACCCAAATCCAATCCAAGTTCACCTTCTCAAACCAAATCTCAAGTTCAATTCAAACATCAAATTCAAATTCAAAATCCAAACCCAAATTCCAAAATCAAATGATTGAAGCCCATGATCAAAAATCAAACTTGAAACCCTTCACAAGCCATATGACCTATCCATGGACTTAGCCAAATCTTAATCCAAATCAATCAAAATAAATTGATTTTCTCATAATAAATTTATATCTTCAATCATCTTACTAAATATAAATCAAATCTACATTCAAATGAACAAAACTAAATCAAACTAAATCAAATTAAATCAAAACCCTTCAAGCCATATGACCTATCCCATGGACTTAGCCAAATCTTAATCCAAATCAAGTTAAACTCAATGATTTTCTCACAAACCAATCATATTTTCAATCATTTTCACAAATTTAAATGAAATATACATTTAAATCATCAAAACTAAATCAAACCAAATCAAAATCCAAACCTAAGCCACATGACACAACTCGATGGACTTAGCCAAATTCCTTCATTCCAAAACCCAAATTCAATTGATTTTCTCATTAATCAATCATACCTTCAATCATATTCACAAATATAAATGAATTCTACAATCATCAAGCAAAACCAAAATCAACCCAAGGCAAACCCAACTTAACCCTTTTGACTTGAACTGTACAAATGAACCAAAACCCATTTGAACCCAAGCCAATTACAATTGAATTCATATATCAATCCCAAATCCATATATAAACTCAACTAAATCAAACTCAACCCAAAATCAAGCCAACTAAACCCAATTGGTTCACTTGACCCAAAGTGGCCAATTTGACCTATTTTAGCCAAGTTCTAATCCTACCCAAATTGGATTGAACCAAGCTATCAAAACCTCCCATCATGATTGTTGATCACCCAGGTTGATCAATTATCAAATTGGGTCAAACCAAGTCAACTTCATCATTTGACCAAGTCAACCTCTTAATCCATATGAACCCAAACTAGCCAAATTGTAACTTTAAGCCAAATCCCTTAAAACCAATGATTCATACCAAATCAAAATCAATATTTGAATATGACTTGACCTTCAATTGAGTCAAACCAAACCCAATTGGCCTTCTTGACCAAAGTAGACCCAAATTGACATAAAAGACCAAATTTGGGTCAAATCAAAATATAAATCAAATTGATTGCAATGGCTCAAGTTCATTCCAAATTGATTGTTGAACTTGACCAAGGCATGATTGGACCCAATTGAACCCAATTGACTGCCAACTTTGACCTAAAGGTTCAAGTTGGCTAAATCAAAACCAAATCCAAATTAATTGAAACCAAAGCCTAAAACCATCTATTGGTCAACTAAACCCAAACCAACACAACTCAATTTGGCCAATTTGATCAAATTGGTCAACTCAATCCATTTGACCGAAATGAATTCAAATGAGCCAAAATCAAATCTAAGCCAAACTAAACCAAACCAATTGAACCAAAACATCTCAAATGATCATATGAACTTGACTAACCCTTGGTTTGACCCAATTTGACTAATTGGTCAACTTGACCCAACTAACCCAATTTGACCTAAATAAGTCAAATTGAGCCAAACCAAACCAAATCAACTCCAATCGACTTGAAATTTGGGCTAACCCACTTTTGGATCATTTCAAATCTTCCCAAATCAAATCCAATGCTAAATGATCATTCTACTCTAGGGTCAAGGAAATCACATGGGACAAATCCCCCATTCCTTGGCCACTTGGTAATCTCCCAATGGTCCACCTTAGCACTAAGGACACTACCCAACCTTACCCAAGGGGTGGTTGGGTCAGCCATGACTCATGGGAGGAGAAATCAATGCACCCTCTCCATTATAGCATTTAAAACCCATAGGACAGCTATGATTCCTTCTTGGAAGCCACCTCCACACCTTCAACCAACCAAGTCGACTCACTTCCTCCTCCCTGACTCCACGAGATGGTCGGATGGCCACTAGAAGCCAAACCCGATCCCACCATCCAATCAATATGAAGGGGTTATACACCCCTCATTTCCACTCAAACACATGCAAAAAAAATCATTCTTTAGAGCCTTGGCTACCCAAGAAGATCCATTAAATCCAATCCTTAAGCTCCCAAGCTCATTCCTCGATCGAAAAATTCCATTCCCATTAGTCCCGAATCATGACACTCCCATTTCTGACCTAACTTCCTCAATTCTCCATTAAACTCAAATTAACTTTGCTCGCACCTTCTCTAGGCCTCTTTGAGCAGAGCGAATCATCTCCCAAGCTTCGAGCATTGAGGTGGGACTTGATCAAAGGCGAGCTCCAAATCATTAGTTCATGACCTTCCGGCGAGCGTCAAGGAATTGATCTATTATTGCTCTAGAGCTTTGTCTTTACTAGATGAAGCTTCTTTAATTGTTCGAGCCACCGATCTTGAGCTTCAGGTAGGTTGGCTTCCAAAGCGATCCTTAGCTAAAATTGGGTTGGAGATTTTTGAAGAAAACTTGCATCTGTGATCTTGACTATTGGATCCCCTCGATCGATGCTAAGAAGGTGTGAGATCCTTTGGGAGTTGATCGAGCTCAAGCTTCGGATCAAGTGAGCAATGGACTCCATTCTCCCTCACTCGTGACATGGTCGGACACCATCCATTGCATGATCGAATTGGTTGTGATTAAATCCACTAGATCGATCGATTTAATCCTATTAAGTGGGATTAATCGTAGCCATCCAATCTTAGATGGGATGATGGACAAAAGATGTGTCGCCCATGTAGGCGAGTCGGATAAGTTTTAAGTATCAATCCCGCGCACCACATGGAAAGCACAGCTCGGTGCACCACATGGCGGTAATAGGATTGCTTTAATTAATTAATCATTTTAATGGTTGAAACTTCTAAAATCATAAAATTCATAGAAATAAAAAATGCAAATTAATTCACATTTTAAAGGTATTTTAGATGAGAAATATTTAAAAATGATCTTAACTTATTTTGAATAGTAATTAAGGTTTAATTATTAAATTAATTAGCTTAATTACTTGAGCAATTAATACCAATTTTTGTGGGTTAATTTAATGGGATGACCTGTGCCTCCCATGATTTTCATGGGATTTATTGCTCACTTAATTAAGAAAATTGACTAATTAAACCTTTACTACTATTTTAAGTTAATTAATATTTATTAACCCATGAATAGTAATAAATTAGTTAATTAAATTAATTAATCAATGTTCAATAGTAAGTGAACTAAGGAATAGGCTTGGGACACCTTTCCCTAAGTTCATTTAACCCATTTTTAAATTGAAATTAATTAAGATTTAACGAATTAATTAAATCAATTAATAAAATTGAAATTATAATCACATCATACCTTAATTATTTAAATCATGGGGTAGATCTTTAGGTGTTTAATAACCTAAAGAGTTTAATGAAATTATTGTTAGTCCACATGTGTGGGAAAACCATAAGAGTAATTAATTAAGTCCCTTAATCTAATTAACTATTAATCATGAGCCATTGCATTAGGCCCCTTTTTTTATATCCTAGGATCATTGCAAGTTTATTTTCCATGCATATCATGTTGGCTCATAATTATTTAGTTAATTACTTTAAGGTGACATAGGTAAGGATAATTAATTCATCTAATTAAGGGTTCAACTTAATTAACCCATAAAATCAACTTAATTACATTTCCTTAAATTAGATCAAATCACTAATGTGGGAAAGGGTTTAAAACAAGTGATGATTTCTCTTTTCCTCTTTAAATCAAATTAAATCAAAACTTAATTAGAAAAAATGCTTTGGTTTGCTTAAATAATTTTATTTGATTTGATTATCCTTAAAACTTTGGTTGAATGAATCACATGCTTATATTTGATTGTCCTCTTTCCAATCATGTTAAATTTGGTATGTCATTTGAATTGCATCCATCTTTTCAAAATCATGTAAAATAAAATGGATTTCCTTTATGTAAGCTTGCATGTGTTGATTTAACTTAATATATGCGTGGCTATTATCAATATTAAATCTAAATGTATTTTTGAAAAGCTTATAAATAAATAATAATATGTGTTATGATGCTAGTTATAAATAAATAAGAAATGCATGTGCTTATAGCTTAAGTGTATGAATGTTGAGTTCTCTTTCCTCTATTCATGTGTTGATTTATATAAGATTGAATGGTAATGAGTATATAGTCTAGACATCCCGGAAACACAAGGCTTTAGCTAGCCCTAAGGATGTCATTTGATTACCTCACTTCCCTCATTTGTTACTTGGTTGATGAAATCAAAAAGAAGAAATGCTCAATCAAAATTTGTTCATTGTTAAAAAAAAAAAACCTTAAACAAAAACCGAAAAAAATTAAATAAAAACCTAACCTTAAACCTGAAAATAAAAAAATAAAACCTAAACCTAAAAAATAAAATAAAAATAAAACTAAACTAAAAATAAACATAAACCTAAACTAAACCAAAAAAAAATAAATTAAAATAAAAACCTAAACTAAACTAAATAAATAAATAAATAAACTAAATAAAATAAAGAATAAACCTAATTGAAAATATAAAATAAAATTAAAATAAATAAAAATAAATAAATAAACTTTTTTTGCTTAATTTTTTTTAAAACAAACCCTTAAACTTCCCTAAATCCACCCCAAACCTCTCCCAATAACTAACTACCTATAACCTTAAACCCTCCATAAACCTAAATTAACCCTCCACCCCACCTCCAACCCACTCACAACCCTGGGGTTAAACACTAAACCCTACCACTTAAATCATGACCCCACCATTAATGTTTACCTATCCTAAAACCATAAAACCTAAATCCTAAATCCACAAAATTGAAAACCTAAACTAAACTAAAATAAAACCTAAAAGTAAAATAAATAAATAAACTGAGACAAATAAAATAAAATAAAATAAATAAAACCTAAACTAAATCTAAACCTAAACTTAAAAGAAAATAAAATAAACTAAAATAAAATAATTAAAACCTAAACTAAGCTAAAAATAAAATAAACCTAAGAATAAAATACCTAAATAAAATAAATACTAAATGTAAAATAAAAAAATAAAATAAAATAAATGAATAAAAATGAAATAAAACTAAACCTAAAAAATAAACCTTAAAATAAAACCTAAAATAAATAAAATTAAAACCTAAAACCCTAAAATAAAAACCTAAACCTAAAAATAAAATAAAAATAAAATAAAACTAAACATAAAAACTAAACTAAAATAAATTAAACTTAAACCTAAACTAAATAAAATAAAATACTAAAAATAAACCTAAACTAAAATAAACTTAAAATAAACCTAAAATAAAACCTAAACTACCTAAAAAATAAAATAAAACCTAAACTAAACTTAAAATAAAATAAAACTTAAACCTAAAATTAAAAATACTCAACTAAAGATTAAACAACTCTAAACTAAAAGTAAACTCAAATTAAAATCTAAACTAAAATAAATAAACTAAATAAATAAATAAATAAACAAAAATAAATATAAAATAAAAATAAAGTAAACTAAAATAAATAAAATAAACTAAATATAGTAAATAAACCTACTATTATTTTGCTTAATTTTATAAAAAAACCTTAAACCCTATCCTAAAAACCCTAAACCCTAAACCTAAACCTAAACCAACCCACCTTAAACCTGACCCAAACCCTAAACCCATAACACCCTAAAACCATAAACCTAAAACAAACCCTAAAAAACATAAACCCTAAAATAAAACCACAAACCCTAAACCCAGAACCTAAACACAGTAACTAAATAAATTAAAAAAATAAACCTAAACTAAAACCAAATAAACTTAAACCTAAAGAGAATGAGAAGAACCTTGACCAGAACATCACCGTCAGCAGGCTGTCCCAGATCAGGTGGTGGAAGCGAAGGTGGGCGTGGTTATCATAGTGGTGGGGAGGCTGGTGGATGGAGGGTGGTGGTGAGCGATGTGGTTATAGAGGTGGAAGAGTGGGAGGTTACAACTATGGTGGTGGTGAAGGGAGAGAGCAAGGATATGATGGTGGATCCCACTACTTGAGAGGAGGGGTGGTTAGAAGGGAAGAAGAAGAAATGGATCGATCTTATGGAACTATGTCTTTGTAGAGATGGTTCTAGTTATCTAGGGTTTTGATTTGTTCTATGCTCAATTTTTATCTATGTCTTGTGTGTAGAAAACTGATGTGTTACTTGGTTGATGAAATCGAAATGAAGAAATATTGAATATGAATTTGTTCCCTGTTAATAAAAAAACCAAAAACCTTACACCTTAAACTAAAACTTGAACCCTAAACATAAAACTTAAACCACAAACCCTAAACCTTAAACCCTAAAAACCATAAACCCTAAACCCTAACTAACACTAAACACTAAAAACCACAAACCCTAAACCCAAACCCTAAACCCTAAAACCCACAAACCTTAAACCCTAAAACTAGGCCACAAACCCTGAGCCTACTCTAAATCCTGACACTGAGCCCTACCAAACCTGACTCTACCCACCCTAAACACTGAGCTCACAAAGCTAAAGCTGAAAATAAAACCTAAAATAAAATAAATAATAATCAAAAAAATAAATATAAAATAAAATAAAATAATCATAAACTAAAGCTAAACCTAAACCTAAAAGAAATAAAAGAAAATATAATGATTAAATATAATAAAAGAAACCTAAATCTAAATAAAACCTAAATAAAATAAAACTAAACCTTTAAAATAAAATAAACCTAATATAAAATAAAATAAAAGTAAATAAAACTAAACCTAAAATAAATCAAAATAAAACCTAGAATAAATTTAAAATACCCTTAAAAAATAAACTAAAACTAAATAACTAAAACTAAACCTAAGAAATAAAATAAACATAAACTAAACCTAAACCTACTAAATAATAAAATAAATAAACTAAAATAACCCTAAACCTAAACTAAAAATAAAACCTAAAATAAACCTAAAATGAAACTAAACTAAACCAAAATAAAAAAAAATAAAATAAGAATAAAATAAACTAAAAAAAATAAACCAAACCTAAATAAAAATAAATAAATAAAATAAAAAATACTAAAATAAATAAACTAAACTAAATTAAAAGATAAAAATAAACCTAAAATGATATAAAATAAAAATAAATAAAATAAAAATGGCTAAACCTACTTGGTTTACTTAATTTAAAAAAAAATAAAATTAAATAAAAAAATAAAAAAATAAAAAAACCCTAAACCTAGGCAAACCATAAAAAAACCCTAATGACCACTAAACTCTAAACTAGCCCACAAACCCTAGGCCTACTGAGCCACAGGCCAGCCCAGGCCCCAAAAACCCACTAAATCCTAAACCCACACTGAGCCACACCCTCCCTGACCCTAGGCCCTAACCCCAACCCTAAACCTAAATAAAGACCTAATAAAATAATAAAAACTTAAACTGGGTTAATTAAAATAAATAAAATAAAAACTGACCTAAACTAAACCTGACCTAAACCTAAAAATAATAAAACAAAATAACTAAAATAAAATAAAACCTAAACTAAAACAAAATTAAACCTAAATATAAAAATAAATAAAATAATAACTCAATAAAACTCTAAACCTAAAAAATAAACCTAAAAATAAAACCAAAAATAAACAAAAAATAAAACCAAAACATTAAACTAAAAAAAATACTAACTCTAAGAAAAACAAAAAACTTAAACCTAAACTAAACTAAAATAAAGAAAACCTAAACCAAAAACTAAAATAAACTAAACCTAAACCCTAAACTAAATAAAATAAAATAAACTAAAAATTAACCTAAACCTAAACTATAAAATAAAACCAAAACATAAACCTAAAATAAAGAACTAAAAACTAAACCTAAGAAAATAAAATAAAAACTTAAACTTAAAACATGAAAATAAAAAAATAAAACCTAAACCTAAAAAAAAAAACTTAACTTAAAAATAAACATAATGTTAAACCTAAACCAAAAATATAAACTAAAATAAGAAACCTAAACTAAAATAAATTATACTAAAATAAATAAATTAAACTAAATAATAATAATAATTAGAAATAAATAAAAATAAAAAATAAAAAATAAAAAAAACTAAAATAAATAAAAAACAAAATAAATAAATTAAATAAACCTAAACTTCCGGTTTACATAATTCAAAAAAGAAATCCTAAACCCTAAATCCTAAACCCTAAACCCTAAAACTAACCTTAAACCCTAAACCCTAAACCCTAAACCCTAAGAAAATACTAAACCATAAACCTAAATAAAAAATCCTAAACAAAACATAAATAATAAAAATAAAATAAAATAACTCTAACAATAAAACTAATCATACACCCTAAATTTACAACCTTAAACCCTAAACCCTTAGCCCTTAAATCCTAAGCCCTAAACCCTAAACCTTAAGCCTAAAACCCTAAACCCATAAACCCTAAGACCTAAACCATAAACCCTAAATCCTAAACCCTAAACCATAAAACCTACAACCCTAAACCCTAAACCCTAAACCCCAAACCTAAACCCTAAACCATAAATCCTAAACCCTAAAAACCTAAAAACTTAAACTTAAATAAAATAAAAAATAAAAATAAATAAAATAAAAATACCTAAACATAAATAAAATAAAAAAGATAAAATATAATGAAAATATAAACTAAAACCTAAACCTGAACCTAAACCTAACCCTAAACCTAAAAAAAAAAAAAAATAAAAAAATAAATACTAAACAAAATTAAAATAAATAAAAACATAAACTAAACCAAAAAATAAAATTAACCTAAATATAAAAAACCTAAATAAAATAAAAACCAAACCTAAAATAAAAATAAAATCAACCTAAAATAATATAAAATAAAAACTAAATAAAAAACTAAACCTAAAAAATTAATCTAGGAATAAGACCTAAAAATAAATTAAAAATAAAACCTAAACACTACAACAACAAAACAACCCTTTATCCCACTAAGTGGGGTCGCCTACATGAATCCTTCGTCTCCATTATGTCCTATTATGTGTCAAATTCTCATTTAATTCATGTATACTAAGGTCATTTTTATACATCTTAACCAAGTCTTTTTAGGTCTACCTCTACCTTTCTTAACATAAGGGAAATCTAATGCATCTACCCTCCTAACCAGATCATCGGGAAACCGATGGTTTATGTGGCCAAACCATCTAAAGAGACTCTCTCTAATCTTATTTCCCACTGGAGCTACTCCAACTTTTTCCCGAAAATACTCATTTTGCATTTTATCTCTAAGAGTATAGCCACTCATCCACCTGAGCATCCTCATCTCTGTAATACTTAATAAAATAAATACAAACTTTAACTAAACAAAAAAAATAAAATTAACCTAAAATTAAAAAAAACTGAAATAAAATAAAAACTAAACCTAAAATAAAAATAAAATTAACCTAAAATAAAATTAAATAAAAACTAAATAAAAACCTAAACCTAAAAAATAAATCTAGAAATAAGACGTACAAATAAATAAAAAATAAAAGCTAAACACTAAACTAAAAAATTAAAATAAAATAAACCTAAACCTAAACTAAAATAAATTAAACTAAAATAAATAAATCCTATATTTGAACCTAAAATAAAGTAAACCTAAATCCTAAACTAATAAAAAAAAGTAATATAAAAACAAACCTAAACTTAAACTAAAAAATAAAACTTAAAAACTTTCCTAAAATAAATAATTAAAACCTAAACCTAAAAAAATAAAAACTTAAACCTAAACCTAAAAATAAAAAATAAAACCTAAACCTATAAAATAAAATTAAAATAAAGCTAAACTTAAAAAGAAACATAAACCTAAAACTAAACCTAAAAGATAAACGAAATAAAAAACATAAACCAAAATAAATAATCCTAAAATAAATAAATTAAACTAAATAAAAATTAAAATAAACCTAAATAAAAATAAAAGCTAAAATAAACTTCAATAAACAAGAAATAAACTAAATAAACCTAAACCTTCAAGTTTACATAAATTTTTTTAAAAAAATCTTAAGTCCTAAATCCAAAACCCTAAATCGTAAACCCTAAAACTAACCCTAATCCCTAAAAAATTCTAAACCTTAAACCTTAAACCTAAAAAAAAAAAAAAAAAATAAAATAACCTTAAACCTAAACCTTTAACCCTAAAACTAATCCTAAACCCTAAAGCCTTAAAGCAAAAACCCAAAATCCTAAACCGTAAACCGTAAACCCTAAACCCATAAACCCTAAACCCTAAACCCTAGACCATAAACCATAAACTCTAAAACCTACAACCCTAAATCCTAAACCCTAAACCCTAAACCCCAAACCCTCAACCCTAAACCCTAAATGTTAAACCCTAAACCTTAAAAACCAAAAAACCTAAACCTAATCTAAAAAAAACATAAAAATAAAAAAAATAAAAAAACCTAAGCCTAAAGAAGATAAAATAAATAAAATAAAATAAAAATCTAAACTAAAACATAAACCTGAACCTAAACCTAAACCTAAAAAAAAATAAAGTAAAAAATAAAAACTGAACTAAAATGCAATAAATCAAAACCTAAACTAAACTAAAAAAATAAAATAAACCAAAAAATAAGAAACATAAATATAATAAAACCCAAATGTAAAATAAAAATAAAATAATACCTAAATGTAAAATAAAAATAAAATAAACCTGAAATATAATAAAATAAAAAATAAAACCTAAATAATAAACTTAAAAAAAAACCTAAACATAAAAAAGATAAGATAAAATAATCCTAAACCTAAAATCTAAACTAAAATAAAATAAATCAAAACCTAAACTAAACTAAAAAATAAAATTAACCTAAAAATAAAAAACATAAATACAATAAAACCCAAATGTAAAATAAAAACAAAATAAAATAAAAACTAAATAAAAACCTTAACATAAAAAATAAACTTAAAAATAAAACATAAAAATATATAAAATAAAATTTAAACCCTAAACTAATAAAACCTAATCCTAAAATAAACAAATTAAAATAAACCTAAACTTAAACTAAAATAAACTAAACTAAAATAAATAAAACCTAATCCTAAAACTAAAATAAACTAAACTTAAACCCTAAACTATATAAAATAAAATAAATTAAAAATAATCATAAACCCAAACTAAAAAAGAAAACATAAAAATAAACCTAAAATAAAAACCTAAAACCTAAACCCAAAAAATAAAATAAAAACTTACTCTTAAACCTAAAAATAAAAAATAAAACCTAAACCTAAAAAATTAAACTAAAATTAGGAAACTAAACTAAAATACATAATCCTAAATAAATAAATTGAACTAAAGAAAAATAAAAAATAAACCTAAATAAAAATAAAAAATAAACCTAAATAAAAATAAAAAATAAAATTACATAAAATAATTAAAAATCAAAACCTAAACCTATCGTTTTATTTAATTTTAAAAAAAACCTAAACCCTAAACCATAAACCCTAAATCCTAAACCCTAAACCCTAAATACTAAACCCTAAACCCTAAACTGTAGACCCTAAAAGAAACCTTAAACCTATAACCCTTAACCTATATACCTAAATCCTAAACCTAAATCTTTAACCCCAAACCCTTAATCCCAAAACCCTCCACTCCACTAAACCCTAAAACCCTTAAACCTAAACTAAAGCCTTCCTAACTAAACTAACCTAAATAACCTAAACCCTAAACCTTAAACACAAAACCTAAACCCACCTACCTCTTACCACACTCACCCTAAACCTGACCCCCTAAACCCAAACCCCACCAAAACCATAAATGTTACTAACCTAAACCTAAACCCTCCATAAAACCAAACACTAAAACCTAAACCTAAACTAAAATAAACTAAAATAAAACCTAAAGATAAATAAACTTAAAATAAATAAACTAAACTAAATAGAAAAAACATACATAAATAAAAATAAGAAATAAAATAAACTAAAATAAATAAAAAATAAACTAAATAAACTTAAACCTGGTTTGCTTTTTAACAAAAAATCCTAAACTAAATCCTAAGCCCTAAACCCTAAACCCTAAACCTTAATCCTAACCCAAAATCCAAAATCATAAACCTACAACCCTAAACCCTAAACCCTAAAAAATCCTAAACCTTAAACCCTAAATTCTAAATAAAAAATATAAAAAAGAATAAAAATAATCATAATCTTAAACCCTAAACCCTAAACCTTAACCCCTACACCCTAAAACCCTAAACCCTAAACCCTAAAGGCTAAACTAACCCTAAACACTAAACCCTAAACCCTAAAAGCCCTAAACTATAAAACCTAAACCTAAACATAAAAAATAAACTAAAAAAAACCTAAACTAAAATAAATAAATGTAAATTAAATTAAAAAAACATACATAAATAAAATAAATAAAAAATAAACTAAATAAACCTAAACATACTAGTTTACTTAATTAAATAAAAAAACTAAACCCTAAATCCTAAGTCTTAAATCCTAAACCCTAAACCTATAACCCTAAACCCTAAACCTTAAAAAATCTTAAACCCTAAACCCTAAACCTTAACCCCTAAAACCCTAAACCCACTTAAACTAACCCTAAACTAAACCCTAAACCCTAAAAGTACTTAAAAAACCTAAACCTAAACATAAAAAATAAACTAAAAAAAACCTAAACTAAAATAAATAAATGTAAATTAAATTAAAAAAAACATACATAAATAAAAAAATAAACTAAAATAAATAAAAAATAAACTAAATAAACCTAAACATACTAGTTTACTTAATTAAATAAAAAAATTAAACCCTAAATCCTAAGTCTTAAATCCTAAACCCTAAACCTATAACCTCCCTAAACCCAAAATCACCCTACCCTAAACAATAAACCCTAAACTCTAAATAAAAAAATTTAAAGACCCTAACCTTAAACCATAAATCCTAAAACTAACCCTAAACCCTAAACCCTGAACATTAAATCTACAATGCTAAACACTAAACCCTAAACCTTTAAACCCTAAACCCTTTATCCTAAAATCTATATCCTAAACCCTAAACATAAGCCATAAACCCAAAACTCAGAACTGACCAACCTCCACCCTAACCCTAAACTAACTCAACCTAAACTCTAAACCATAAATTCTAAACCCTAAACCCTAAAAACCTAAAAACCTAAGCCTAAAAATAAAATAACATAAACCAAAAAAAATAAAATAAAATAAAATAAAATGTAAACCTAAACTAAAACCTCAACCTAAACCTAAAAATAAATTAAAAAAATAAAAACTAAACTAAAATAAAATAAAATTAACCTAAAAATGAAAAACCTAAAAAAACCTAAATGTATAATAAAAATAAAATAAAAATAAAAGAAAATCAATAAAAACTAAATAAAAACCTAAACCTAAAAATTAAACCTAAAAAAAATAAAATATAAAATCTAAACCCTAAACTAAAAAAAACTAAACCTAAAATAAAAAAAATAAAATAAACCTAAAAAAACTAAAATTAGCTAAACTAAAATAAATAAAACTTAAACCTAAACCTAAAATAAAATAAACCTAAACCTTAAACTAAATAAAATAAAATAAATTAGAAATAAACCTAAACCAGAATAACAAAATAAAACCTAAAAATAAACCTAAAATAAAAACCTAAAACCAAAACCTAAACTAATAAAATAAAAACCTAAACCGAAACCTAAAAATAAAAAATAAAACATAAAAACCAAAACCTAAATAATAAAATAAAAATAAACATAAACCTAAACCTAAACTAACAAAATAAACTAAAATAAAAAACTTTAACTAAAAGAAATAAACTTAAAATAAAATAAACTAAGCAAAATAAAAAGAGACCTAAATAAAAAAAAATAAAATAAAATAAGCTAAAATAATTAAAAAATAAACTAAATAAACCTAAACCTATTGGTTTACAAAATTTATAAAAAAAAAAAACCTAAACCTTAAACCCTAAAATTTAAACCTTAAATACTGAACCCTAAACCATAAACCCTATACCCTAAAACCAACCCTAAACCCTAAACCCTAAACCTACAACCCTAAACCTATAACCTTAAATCCTAAACCCTAAACCCTAAATCCTAAACCATAAAACCCTAAATCATAAACTCTAAATTAACCATAAACCCTAAACCCTAAAAACCCTAAAGCTTAAAGCCTAAAGCCTAAAGCCTAAACTAACCCTAAATCGTAAACACAAAAGCTTAAACACTAAACCCTAAACCCTAAACCCTAAACCCTAAAAACCTTAAAACTTAAGCCTAAACTAAATAAAACATAAAAATAAAGTAAACAAAAAAACTTAAACCTACATAAAATAAAAAAAATGAAATATCATAAAAACCTAAACAAAAACCTAAACCTAAACCTAAAAATAAAAACACTAAACTTAAATAATAAAATTAAAATAAACATAAACCTAAACCTAAACCAACAAAATAAACTAAAATAAAAACTTTAACTAAAAGAAATAAACTTAAAATAAAATAAACAAAGAAAAATAAAAAAGACCTAAATAAAAATAAAAAATAAAATAAACTAAAATAATTAAAATATAAACTAAATAAACCTAAACCTATCGGTTTACAATATTTATAAAAAAACCTAGGCAAACCCTAACCTTAAAATCTTAACCCTAAACCATAAACCCTGGACCCTACCAAACTAAACCTTATGCCTAAACCTCCAACCCTAAGCTGTATCCTAAATCCTAAACCCTAAACCCTAAAGCCACAACCCTAAATCATAAACTCTAAATCAACCATAAACTTAAAACCCTAAAGGCAAGCCTAAAGCCTGCCTAAAGCCTAAACCTAAACCTAAACCTAACCACCTGCTAAACCCTAAACCAACCCCTAAACTCCAACCATAACCTCCAAACCTCCCCACCTTAAACCCTAAACTCCCACCATAAACTAAACCCTAAACCCTAAACCCTAAAAATCTTCAAACTTAAGCCTAAACTAAATAAAACATAAAAATAAAGTAAACAAAAAACCTAAACCTAAATAAAATAAAAAAATGAAATAAAAAAACCTAAACTAAAACCTAAACCTAAACCTAAAAATAAAAAACTAAACTAAAATAAAATTAATAAATACTTAAACTAAACTAAAAAATAAAATAAACCATAGAATAAAAAACTTAAATAAAATAAAAACTAAACATAAAATAAAAATAAAATAAACCTAAAATAAAATAAAATAAAACTAAATAAATTCTTAAACCAAAAAATAAACCTAAAAATAATACCTAAAAATAAATAAAAAATAAAACCTAAACCTAAAATAAAAATAAAACTAAACCTAAACCTAAGAAAAACCTAAACATATAAATAAAATTCAACTAATAAATAAACCTTAACCTAAACCTAAACCTAAAAAATTAACTAAAATAAAAAACCTAAAGAAAATAAAATAAACCTAAAATTAATAAACTAACCTAAATGAAATTAAAAAATAAACCTAAATAAAAATAAAAAATAAAGTAAACTAAAATAAATAAAATATAAACTAAATATGCTAAATGAATGTAAATCAACCTGTTTACTAAATTAAAAGAAAAAACCTTAAACCTTAAAACCTAAAACCTAAAAAACCCTAAACTCTAAACCCTATAACCAAAAAACACTAAACCCTAAACGATAAACTTTAAAAGCTTAACCCCTAAAACCCTAAACCCTAAAGCCTAAACTTTAAACCCTAAACCCTAACTCTAAACCCTAAACCTTAAACCCCAAACCCTAAACATAAACCTAAAGTTGCTAAATAAATTAAAAAATAAACCTAAACCCTAAAATAATCTAGACCTAAACCTAAACCTAAACCCTAAAAATAGGCAGAACCTTGACGACAGAAACATCAACATCAATAAGGCTCAGTCTAGATCTGGTGGTGGAGGCAAAGGCAAAGGCGGTGGTTATCGTAGTGCTGGTGGGGGATCTGAAGGTGCTGGTGGATATGGAGGTGGTGGTTAGAGTTGAGGTGGTTATGGTGGTGGGAGGAGCGATGGAGGATACAATCCTGGTGGTGACGGAGGGAGAGATCGGGAATATGATGGTAGATCTCGCAACTCGAGAAGCGAGGTGGTCCTGATGGGAAATAGAGAAACTAAAGAACGACCGATCCGATCTGCTGCTTATAAAACTATGTCTTTACATTAGAGATGATTCTACTTATCTAAGGTTTTTGATTTGCTCTATGCATGCTCATTTTTGATCGATGTCATCACTTGTGTCTAAAAAACATTGTGTGTTACTTGGTTGATGAAATAAAAAAGAAGAAATGTTGAATCTGAATTTGTTCTCTTTTAGAAAAAAAACCAAAATCCTAAACCCTAAACTAAAATCTAAACCCTAAACTAAAAAAAACCATAAACCTAAAATAAAAATAAAATAAAACTAAACTTACACTAAAATAAATTAAACTAAAATAAATAAAACCTAAACCTCAACCTAAAATAAACTAAACCTAAACCTAAAAATAAAAAATAAACTAAACTAAAAAATAAAATTTAAATAAAACAAAACTAAAAAATAAACATAAACCTAAACCTAAAAAAAACTACAATAAAAAACCTAAACTAAAATAAATAAACATAAAAGAAAATAAACTAAAAAAAATCATAAACCTAAACTAAAACATAAAACATAAAAATAAACCTAAAATATGAACCTAAAACCTAAACCTAAAAAAATAAAATAAAAGCTTACCCTTAAACCTAAAAATAAAAAATAAAACCAAAATCTAAATAATAAAATAAAAATAAAACAAAACCGAAAAAATAAACCTAAACCTAAACCTAAACCTACAAAAAAAGCTAAAATAAAAAACATAACATAAAATAAACTACGCTAAACAAAAAATAAAAATATAAAAAAATTAAAAAAATAAAATATATAATAAACTAAAATAATTAAAAAATAAGCTAAATAAACATAAACCTGTCGGTTTGTATTTGTAAAATAAGCTACGCTAAATCCTAATCCACCACCCCCCACCAGCCACCCTAAACCTTAAACCCTACCAGACCCTAAACCTGTATGTCTCTATCCACCCTACCATGCCCTAACCTGGGCCCACCTAAACTAAACCCTAACCCTGGGCTACAGGCCCCTGACTAACCACTAGGCAAAGATCCTGACCTAAAGCTCCAACCACCCCCCTGGGCCCAAAGCTGACCTCCTAAACCACTTATTAACACTCCCCCTCTCCAAACCAGGCATATCCCATAAATAAACCACATGCACTCACCTAAAACCCTAAAACCTAAACCTAAACTAAATAAACCTAAAAAAGAAAATAAATAAATAAACCTAAACCTAAATAAAATAAAATAATAAAATAAAATAAAAACCTAAACTAAAACCTAAACCTAAACCTAAAAATGAAAAAATAAAAAATAAACTAAAATTAAAATAATAAAAACTTAAACTAAACTAAAAAATAAAATAAACCTAAGAATAAAAAATCTAAATAAAATAAAAAGTTAACATAAAATAAAAATAAAATAAACTTAAAATAAAATAAAACAAAAACTTAATAAAATCATAAACCTAAAAAATAAACCTAAAAATGAAACCTAAACCTAAACCTTAAAAAAACCTAAACCTATAAATAAAACTCAACTTATAAATAAACCTAAACCTAAACCTAAACCTAAAAAATAAACTAAAATAAAAAACCTAAACTAAATTAAATAAACCTAAAATTAATAAATTGAATTAAATTAAATTAAAAAAATAAACCAAAATAAAATTAAAAAATAAAGTAAACTAAAATAAATAAAATATAAACTAAATATACTAAATAAACCTTAACCAACATGTTTACTTAATTAAAAAAAACCTTAAACCCTAAACCCTAAAACCTAAAAAACTATAAACCCTAAACCCTAAAACCCAAAAACCCTAAGCCCTAAATCCTAAACCATAAGAGCATAAACCCTAAAACCCTGAACCCTAAACCCTAAACCCTAAACCCTAAATCTAAACCATAAAACCTAATAGACTTAAACCTAAACCTAAACCCTAAGAATGGGTAGAACGATAAGAACATCACCATCAAGAGGCTCTAGATCTGATGAGGCGGTTGAGCGGTGGTTATCAAAGTGGTGGTGGGGGATTTGGAGGTGCTAATGGATATGGAGGTGGTGGTCAGAGCAGAGGTGGTTATGGTGGCGGGAGGAGCGATGGAGGATACAACCGTAGTGGTGGCAAAGAGAGAGATCGGGGATATGATGGTGGATCCCGCTACTCAAGAGGCCGGGGTGGTCTTGATGGTAAATGGAAAAACTAAACAATGGCGAATCCAATATGCTACTTATGGAACTATATCTTTATAGTAGAAACGGTTCTAGTTATCTAGGGTTTTTGATTTTCTCTATGCATGCTCATTTTTGATCTATGTCATCACTTATGTCTTATAAAACTTGCTATGTTACTTGGTTGATGAAATAGAAAAGAAGAAATGTTGAATCTAAATTTATTCTTTGTTAAAAAAAAACCAAAACCCTACACCCTAAACTAAAACCTAAACCCTAAACTATAAAAAAACCTAAACCTAAAATAAAAATAACATAAAACTAAACCTACACTAAAATAAATTAAACAAAAATAAATAAAACCTAAACCAAAACCTAAACCTAAAATAAACAAAATCTAAACCTAAATTGAAACTAAATAAAATTAAATAAACTAAAACTAAACCTAAACGTAAACTAGAAAATAAAACCTGAAAATAAACCTAAAATAAAAACCTAAAACCTAAACCTAAAAAAATAAAATAAAAACCTAAACCTAAAGCTAAAAATAAAAAATTAAACCAAAGCCTAATAAATAAAGTAAAAATAAAACGAAACTAAAAAATAAATATAAACCTAAACCTAAACATAGAAAAACTAAAATAAGGAACCTAAACTAAAATAAATAAACCTAAAATAAATACACCTAAAATAAATAAACTAAACTAAATAAAAAAATAAAATAAAATAAAATAAATAAAAATGAACTATATAAATCTAAACCTATCGGTTTACTTAATTTTTTTAAAAAACCCTAAACCCTAAACCTACAACCCGAACCTACAACCCTAAATCATAATCCCTAAACCATAATCCCTAAACCACCCAACTAACCCTAAATATAAACTAGCCTAAAACTAAACCATAAACTCTAAACTAACCCTAAACACTAAACTTTAAAGCTTAAACCCTAAAACCCTAAACATAAACCCTAAACCCTAAACCCTAAATAAACCCTAAACCCTAAGCTAAGCTTAAATCATAAATCGTAAACCGTAAACCCTAAACCCTAAACCCTAAAAACCCCAAACCCTAAATACTAAACACTAAACCCTAAACCCTACACCCTAAACCCTAAACCCTAAACCTAAACCCTAAATCCTAAAACTTGAAACCCTAAAACCTTAAACCCCAAACCCTAAACCCTAAACCCTAACCCTAAACCCTATACCCAAACCCTTGACCTAAATCTAATGTAACTAAATAAATTAAAAATAAACCTAAACCCTAAGAATTGGTATAAACTTCTTGCCAGAAACAATCTAGATATGGCGGTGGAGGGAAAGGCAGAGGTGGTCGTTATCATAGTAGTTGTGGGGGATTTGAGGTGCTGGTGGATATGGAGGTGGTGTTCAGAGTAGTGGTGGTCTTGGAAGCGGGAGGAGCAACAGAGTATACAATCATTATGATGGCAGAGGGAGAGATCGGGGATATGATGGTGGATCCCACTACTCGAGAAGCCAAGGTGATCTTAATGGGAACTAGAGAAATAGAAGAATGGTCAATCTAATCTGATGCTTATGCAACTATGTCTTTACAGTAGAAACTGTTCTAGTTATCTATGGTTTTTGATTTGCTTTATGTGTGCTCATTTTTTATCTATGTCATCACTTTTGTCTAAAAAAACTTGGTGTGTTACTTGGTTGATGAAATTGAAAAGAAGAAATGTTGAATCTAAATTTGTTTTCTATTTGAAAAATGAAAAACCAAAATCCCAAAACCCTAAACGAAAACCTAGACCCCAAACTTAAATAAAAACCTAAACCTAAAATAAAAATACAATAAACTTATACCTACATTAAAATAAACTAAACTAAAATAAATAAAACCTAAACCTAAACTTAAAATAAACTAAACCTAAATATAAGACTAAACTAAAAAAAAATAAATAAACTAAAAAAGTAAATAATTAAAATTAAAACATAAAATAAACATAAAATAAAACCTAAAACCTAAACCTAAAAAAAAAAATAAAAAAAAAATCTAAACTTAAAATAAAAATAAAAATAAAACTAAACCTAAAATAAAATAAAATAAAAAAATAAAATAAAAGATAAACTTAAACCTAAACTTAAACAAAAAAAATAAATTAAATTAAAAAACAAAACTAAAATAAATAAAACAAACTAAGTAAAAATAAAAAATAAACCTAAAAAAAATAAAAAATAAAAACTAAAATAAAGAAAAATAAACTAAAAAAACTTAAACCTACCGGTTTACTTAATTTATAAAACCAAACACAAACCCTAAACCCTAAGACTTGCCTAACCATCAACTTACTAACCCTAGGCCTAAACCATCAACACTTGCCTAAACCCTAAACCCTAAAACTAAATAAAATAAAAAAAAAAACCCTAAAACTAACAAAAACCATAAACCACTCCCTAAATCAACCCAAAATCAAATCTAATCCTAAACCCTAAACTAAAACTGACCCCCCCTGCATAAAAATAAAATAAAATGGAAAAAAACCCTAAACCATAAACCTGACCCTAAACAATAAACCCTAAACCTAAACCCTAAACCAAACTTAAACCCTAATCTCTAAACTAAACCTAAACCCCAAACCCTAACCCTAAAACCCTAAACCTAAACTGGACCTAAACCACTAAACTAAAACCTAAAACCTAAAACCTAAAATAAAATAAACATAAAAAAATAAATAAATATATAAACTTAAACCTAAATAAAATAAGAAAATTAAAAAAAAATAAAAACCTAAAATAAAATATAAAGCTAAACCTAAACCTAAACCTAAACCTATAAATAAAATAAAATTAAAAATAAAAACTAAACTAAACTAAAAAAATAATATAAAGCTAAAAATAAAAAACATAAACAAAATTAAACCTAAACATAAAATAAAAATAAAGTAAGGGTAAAATAAAATAAAATAAAATCTAAATAAAAACCTACAAAGAAAATAAACCTGAAAATAAATGAAAAATAAAAACTAAAACCTAAACTAAAAAAAACCTAAACCTAAACAAAAATAAACTAAACTAAAATAAATAAAACCAAAACCTAAACCTAAAATAAACAAAACCTAAATCGAAACCTAAACTAAATAAAATAAACTAAACTTAAAATAAAGCTAAACTAAAAAGTAAATCCTAAAAATAAACCTAAAATAAAAACCTAAAACCTGAACTTAAGAAAATAACATAAAAACCTAAACCTAAACCTAAAAATAAAAAAATAAAACCTAAACCTAGAAAATAAAAGAAAAATAAAACTCAACTAAAAAATAAACCTTAACCTAAATCTAAACCTAAAAACTAAACTAAAATAAAAAAACCTAGATTAAAATAAATAAACCTAAACTAAATAAATTGTACTAAATAAAAAAATAAACCTAAAAAAGTAAAAAATAAAATAAATTAAAATAAATAAAAAATAAACTAAATAAACCTAAACCTACTAGTTTACTTAATTTAAAAAAAAAGCCATAAACCCTAAATCCTAAACCCTAAACCCTAAACCCTAACCCTAAACCCTTAACCCTAAACCTTAAACCCTAACCCTAATCCTTAGACCCTAAACCCCAAACCCTAAACCTAAAGTTAAAGTAACTAATTAAATTAAAAAATAAACTTAAACCCTAAAATCTAATAAACCTAAACCCTAAGAATGGGAAAAACCTTGATGTCAGGAACCTCACCGTCAACTAGTCTTAGTCTAGATCTTGCGGTGGAGGGGAGGTGGAGGCGGCGGTTATCGCAATGGTGTTGGGGGATCTGGAGGTTCTAGTGTATATGGAAGTGGTGGTTGGAGCAGTGGTGGTTATCAATGCATGAAGAGTGATGAAGGTTACAACCGTGGTGGTTGTGGAGGGACAGATCGGTGATATGATGGTGGATCCCGTTACTCGAGAGGCCGAGGTGGTTCTGATGGGAATAGGACAAACTGAATAACAACCGATCTAATTAATTGCTTATGGAACTGTGTCTTTACATTAGAGATGATTTTAGCTATTTACGGTTCTTAATTTGCTCTATGCATGCACATTTTTTATCTATGTAATCACTTTTGTGTTTGAAAACTTGGCGTGTTATTTGGTTGATGAAATACAAAAGAAGAAATGTTGAATATCAATTTTTTCTCTATAAAAAGAAAAGAAAAGACCCTAAACCATAAACTAAAACCTAAACCCTTAACCTAAAACATAAACCCTAAATTGTAAACCCTAAAAACCCTAAACCCTAAACCCTAAACCTTAAATCCTAAATCCTAAATCCCTAAACCCTAAACCCTAAATCCTAAAACTGAAATCTTAAACCCTGAACCCTAAATCCTAAACCCCAAACCCAAAACCCAAAACCCTAAACCATAAACCCTAAACCCTAAAAAGCTAAAAACCAAAATATAAACAAAATAAATCCTAAAAATAAAATAAATAAAAAAACCTAAACCAAATTAAAAAAAAATTAAACTAAAACCTAAACTAAAACCTAAGCCTAAACCTAAACTTAAATAAATAAAAAATAAAAAATAAAAACTAAACTAAAAAACATAAATAAAATAAAAACTAAAGTTATATAAAAATAAAATAAACCTAACATAAAATAAAATTAAAATTACATAAATAACTAAACTTAAAAAATAAACAAAAAAGTCTAACCTAAAAATAAATAAAAAATAAAAAATAAACACTAAACTAAAAAAAAAACATAAACCTAAAATAAAAATAAAATAAACCAAAAACTAAACTAAAATAAACTAAACTAAAATAAATAAAACCTAAACGTAAACCTAAACTTAACTAAACCTAAACCTAAACTAAATGTAGTAAATTAAAGTAAAAAAAAACCTAAACCTAAACTAAAAAATAAAACCTAAAAATAAACTTAAAATAAAAACCTAAAACCTAATCCTAAGAAAAATATAAGAACTAAAACTAATATAAAATAAAATAAAACTTTAACCCAAAAATATAATAAAAATAAAACTCAACTAAAAAATAAACCTAAACCTAAACCTAAATAATAAACTAAAATCAAAATCTGAACTAAATTAAATAAACCTAAAATAAATAAACTAAACTAAATAAAAATAAAAATAAACCTAAATAAAAATAAAAATTAAAATAAACTAAAATAAAGAAAAAATAAACTAAGTAAAATAAAAAAACTTATGCATACTAGTTTACTTAATTAAACAAAATTTAAAATTATAAAATGAAAAATAAAATAAAAAAACCTTAACCCTAAACCCTAATCCCTAAAACTAACCCTAAACCTTAAACCTACAACCCTAAACCCTAAAACCCAAATCCTAAACCCTAAACCATAAACCTTAAACCCTAAACCTTAAACCCTAAAAACCTAAAAACCTAGACTTAAACTAAGTAAAACCTAAAATAAAATAAATAAAAAAACTTAAACTAAAATTAAATAAATAAAATAAAATAAAAACCTAACTAAAATTAAACCAAAAAATAAAAAACAAAAAATAAAACCTAAACCATAAATTACAAAAAACTAATCCTAAAATAAAAAAATAAATCAAAACCTAAACCTAAACTGAAATAAACTAAACTAAAATAAATAAAACCTGAACCTAAACCTAAAATAAACTAAACCCTAAACTAAATAAAATAAAATAAAAATAAACCTAAAGCTAAACTAAAAAATAAAACCTAAAAATAAACCTAAAATAAAATCATAAAACTTAAACCTAAACCTAAAAATAAAAAGTAAAACCTAAACTTAAAAAATAAAATAATAATAAAACTAACCTAAAAAATAAACATAAACCTAAACCTAAACCAAGAAATAAACTAAAATAAAAAACCTAAACTAAATAAATAAACTTAAATAAATAAACTTAAATAAATAAAATAAAAAATAAATCTAAATAAAATAAAATAAATAAAATAAAATAAAATAAATAAAATAAATAAAATAAACTAAATAAACATAATCCTACGGTTTTAATTTACAAAAAAAATCCTAAACTTCCCTAAATCCTAAACTCTAAACCCTCACTCCTAACCCCCTAACTCTAAACAAACTAAAAACTAAACTAAACCCTAAACCTAAACCCTCCTAAACCCCCCTCCAAACCCTAAACCATAACCCTAAATCCTCCATAAACCTTTAAACCTAAATCACTAAACTTAAACCTAGTATTAACCCTAAAATGCTAAACCCTAAACTAAACTCCCTAAACCTAAACCCTGTCTATAGCATAAATCCCAAACCTAAACTTAAAAATAAAGTAACTAAATAAATTTAAAAATAAACCAAAGCTATAAAGCCTAATAAACCTAAACCTAAACCTAAAACTTAAGAATGGCTAGAACCTTGATTGTAGGAACATCACCGTCAGCCTGGCACAGTCTACATTTGGTGGTGGAGGAGATGGCAGAGGTGGCAATTATTGCAATGGTGGTGGGGGATCTAGAGGTGCTGGTGGATATAGAGGTGGTGGTCTGAGCAGTGATGGTTATGGAGGAGGGAGGAGCAATGGAGGTTTACAGTCGTGGTGGTGGCGAAGGGAGAGATCGGGGAAATGATGGTGGATCTCACTACTCGAGAGGCCGTGGTGGTTTTGATGGGAACTAGAGAAATTGAAGAACCGACGATTCGATCTGCTGCTTATAGAACAACATCTTTATAGTAGAGATGATTCTAGTTATCTACAGTTTTTGATTTGTTGTATGTGTGGTCATTTTTGATCTATGTCGTCACTTATGTCTTAGAAAACTTGGTGTGTTACTTAGTTGATGTAATCAAAAAGAAGAAATGTTGAATCTGAATATGTTCTTTATTAAAAATAAATAAAAAACATAAACCCTAAACAAAAACCTAAACCCTAAAATTGAAACCTAAACCTTAAACCCTAAACCCTAAACCCTAAACCCTAAACTCTAAAAAAAAAAAACCTAACCAAACCCAAACCTAAAACTAAACCCAAAACACAAAAAAACAACCAAAACCTAAACCCTAAAAAACCTTAAACCCTAAACTCAAAACCCTATACCCTAAACCCTAAACCCTAATCCCTAAACCTAAAATCATAACCCTAAATTGTAAAAGCATAAATACTAAAACCCTAAGTCCTAAACCCTAAAGTAAACTAAATAAACCCAAACCTATCGGTTTACTTAATTTTTTTAAAAAAACCTAAACCCTAAATCCTAAACCTTAAACACTAAACCCTAAACCATAAACCCTAAACCATAAACCCTAAACCCTAAACCCTAAACCCAAAACTTATGACACTAAACCTACGACCCTAAACCCTAACCCTCTAAAACCTAAAAACTAATCCCTAAACACTAAACCCTAAAGCCTAAACTCTAATCCCTAACCCTACATCATTAACCCTACAAGCATAAACCTTTAAAGCCTAAACCCCAACCCCTAAACCCAAAATCCTAAACACTAACCCTAAACCATAAACCCTAAATCCCAAACCCTAAACATAAACTTAAAGTAACAAAATAAATTAAAAAATAAACCTAAACCCTAAAACCAAATAAACCTAAGCCTAAACCTAAACCCTAAGAATGGTCAGAACCTTGACGGACGGAACATCTCCATCAACTAGGGACAGTCTAGATTTGGTAGTGGAGGCGAAGGCAGAGGCATTGATTATCACAGTGGTGGTGGGGGATTTAATGGTGCTGGTGGATATGGAGGTGCTGATCGAAGCAGTGGTGTTTATGGAGGCAGGTCGAGTGATGAAGGTTACAATCATGGTGGTAGTGGAGGGAGAGATCGGGGATATGATGGTGTATCTCGTTACTCGAGAGGTCATGTCGGTTCTAATGGGAACTAGAGAAACTGAACAACCTCTGATCTGATCTACAGCTTATAGAACTGTGTATTTATAGTAGAGTTGGCTCTAGTTATCTATAATTTTTAATTTGTTGTATGCATGCTCATTTTTGATCTATGTCATCGCTTGTGTCTTAGAAAACTTGGTGTATTACTTAGTTGATGAAATCAAAAAGAAGAAATGTTGAATCTGAATTTGTTCTTTATAAAAAAAAATAAAAATCATAAACCCTAAACAAAAACTTGAACCCTAAACCCTAAACCCTAAACCCTAAACTCTAAAAAATAAGAAAATAAAAAAAACCTAACCTAGAACCCTAAAACCTAAAACTAAACCTAAACCCTAAACCATAAGCCTACAACCTAAAACCCTAAACCCTAAAAAATCTTAAACCCTAAACTCTAAACCCTAAACCCTAAACCCTAAACCTAAAATCATACCCCTAAAGCATAAACCACATAAAACTAAAACCTAGTAAGTAAACTAAATAAACCTAAACTGTCGGTTTGCTTAATTTTAAAAAAAATCCTAAACCCTTAAACCTAAAACACTAAATCCTAAACCATAAACCCTAAACCCAAAACTTGTGACTAAACTAAACTCCATACTACTAAACCTAAACCCTAAACCTAAAAAACTAAACCCTAAACCCTTTAAACCCTAATCTCACTACACCCTAAACCCTAAAAGCATAAACATTAAAATGTTAAACCATAAACCCTAAACCCTAACCCAAACCATAAACCCTAAACCCTAAACCCTAAACCCCAAAACCTAAACATAAACTTAAACTAACTAAAAAAATTTAAAAATAAACCTAAATGCTAAAACCAAATAAACCTAAACCTAAGCCTGAACCCTAAGAATGGTTAGAACCATGACAGACGGAACATCACCGTCAACCAGGGACAGTATAGATCTGGCAGTGGAGGCGAAGGCAAAGGAAGCTTTTATTATAGTGGTGGTGAGGGATTTGGAGGTGCTCGTGCATATGGAGGTGCTGATCAAAGTAGTGGTGGTTTTGGAGGCACGTGGAGTGGTAAAGGTTACAATCATGGTGCTGGTGGAAGGAGAGATCAGGGATATGATGTTGGATCCTACTACTCGAGAAGCTGGGGTGGTTCTTATGGGAATTGAAGAAACTGAAGAATGGTCAATATGATTTGCTACTTATGGAACTATGTCTTTATAGTAGAGACAGCTCTAGTTATCTAGGGTTTTTGATTTGCTCTATGTGTGCTCATTCTTAGTCTATGTCATTGCTTATGTCTTACAAAAGTTTGTGTGTTACGTGGTTCATGAAATAAGAATTTGTTCTTTGTTAAAAAAAACCAAAAACCCTAAACCCTAAACTAAAGCTTGAATCCTAACCCTAAACCATAAAAATAAAAAAAATAAAAAAAACCTTAACCCTAGCTCTAAACCCAAAACCCTAAACTCTAAAACCTACAACCCTACCTAAACCTTAAACCCTAAACCCTAAACCATAAACCCCAAACTCTAAAAACCTAAAAACTAAACCTAAACTTAAAAAAACCAAATAAAAAATAAAAAATCCTTAACCTAAATAATAAAAATAAAATAAAATAAAAACCTAAACTAAAACCTAAACCTAAACCTACACCTAAATCTAAACCTAAAAAGAAAAATAAAATAAAATGAAAAATGAAAAATAAAAACTAAACTAAAATAAAATAAATAAAATGCTAAACAAAACTAAAAATAAAATAAACCTAAAATAAAAAACCTAAATAAACTAAAATGTAAATGAAAAATAAAAATAAAATAAACCTAAAATAAAACAAAATAAAAACTTAATAAAAAACTTAACCTAAAAAATAAACCTAAATATAAATAAAAAATAAAAACTTAACCTAAAATAAACAAAATAAAATAAACCTAAACCTAAACTAAAATAAATAAAACCTAAACCTAAACCTAAAATAAACTAAACCTAAACCCTAAACTAAATAAAATAAAATAAACTAAAAATAAACCTAAACCTAAACTAAAAAATAAAACCTAAAGATAAACCTAAATAAAAACCTAAAACATAAACCTAAAAAAATATAAAAAAAACCTAAACCTACATAAAATAAAATAAACCTAAACGTAAAATAAAATAAAATAAAATTAAAATAAAAATTGACATAAACCTAAACCTAGACCTAAACTAAAAACCTAAATAAATAAACCTAAAATAAATAAAATAAACTAAAATAAATAAAAGTAAATCTAATAAACATAAACCTAGTTTGCTTATTTAAATAATAAACCTCCACTAAACCCAAAACTTAAAACCTAAACCCTAAACCCAACCATAAAATAAAAAATGAAAATAATAAAATAAACCCCCTGACCAAAACTACCCAATCAAATCATACTCCCTAAACCCTAAACCCACTGACCCAAACCACCCCTAAAACCTAACTACCAATCCAGTATCCAAACCACTTAAACCCTAAACCCCCTCTAAACCCTAAAACACCTACTAAACCCTGGGCTAAACTAAAAACCCTAAATGACCCCTAAACCTAAAATCAACCTAAACCCTAAACCTAAAACCTATACCTAAAATAAAATAAAATAAACTCAACTAAAAAGTAAACCACTAAAAAAATAAATTAAAATAAAACCCTAAATTAAAATAAATAAACTTTAAATAAATAAACTAAACTAAATAATAAATATAAATAAAAATAAATAAACTAAATGTCAATTTTAATAAAAAAACTAAAAACCTAAACCCTAAAAAAACCCTTAAATCTAACCATAAACTCTAAACCCTAAACTTATAACCCTAAACCCTAAACTAACTAAACCCTAAACCTGGCTAAACCTAAATGCTAAACAGCAACCCTAAAAACTAAACCCTAAAACCCTAACCCCAATCCTAAACCCTAAACCCTAACCCTAGGTTTATGTTTATTAGATTTTAGGATTTAGGTTTTTTTAAATTTATTTAGTTACTTTAGGTTTAGGTTTACATTTCTAAACACTAAACCTTAAATCTAGACATATACCTAAACCCTAAATTCCTAGTAGGCTTGAGTCATCAACTCACGTTGACTACGTCCCTACCCATTGTACACAACACCATTTCCACCCATTGCCCGAGCCCTTGACCTCGTGCTCTGGTGGTTCCCCTTTTCCCCTTTTAATTTTGGCATTCTGGCTAATTCTTGATAGGTGTTTAGCTTGATTCTCACTAGATTCCTTCTAAAATTAGTGGCCACTGGCCGCTTTCATGTTTTACTTGGAGTGATATCGTAGCTTGGCATCATCTTTAATGATTCCATAGGGGAAACTGATGGATCCAATGGATCCTGCTAGGGAATCAACTACCTTGGCTTTGGTTTCTTCAAAATCATTCAAAGACGTCCTCACTAGAAGGATAGTTGTTCAGGTGAATCCCTGGAACTTGTTTTGACTTCTTTTCAAACCATGCCTGTAGTTATGTGCTCTGATCTGATTATGAAATAGCTTTCTAAGCCATTTAAATTAATGTTGGTTGGAAAGTTTACTCTTCATAGGCTAAATCTAGAAAATATTCACACTTTCTTCATAGTCTGAAACTTTTGGGTGCTTTTACGATTAGTTTGGTGATCCCATACATTTTGATTCAGTTACTGAATGATTTGGATTACTCGTGTGTTTTTGCTCATATTTCTTATTTTATTTTCAATCAAATGAGGTTGCTGAAATGGACTCCACTATTTAATATTAGGGAAGAATCCCTAATCATTTTGGTTAGGATTTCTCTCCCCAATATGCAAATTCATTTCATTAATCATCAATTCCCCTTTACTGTGGGAGGTTTTTTTGGTTAGTCGTAGCAAATTAATTAGGCAACGTCTACAAAATCTCGACCTTTTGTGACTAGAATCCTTATTGAATTGGATATTACTAAGAAACACCCCCAAAGAGATCTGGTTGGGATCTAAAAATTATTGTTATATGCAATTGAAAATTTCCCTATCTCTTGTTCTCATTGTAAAATCCACAGGCATGATAATTTTGAATTATTCATTATGCATCCTCACCTAAAAAAGAAAACTTTTGTTAAGAAAATTATTATTTCTAACCCTAAGTCGACCACTGTTAAATATCAAAAGTTAATTCAGAAAAAAGGGATTCATTGAATGTTCTTAATAAGGCTATTTTACCTCTTATTTTTTCTATGAAATTGAAGGTTTCTAATATGGAAAATAACAATTTCTCTAAACTTTTGGATGTCAATTCTTTTTTCCTTTAAGTTGATCCATGCATCCTTACTGATTTTGATTGACAAAAATGAAGCTTAAATTGAAAATATTAATAAAGATATCTATGTTATGCATCATTTGAATTTAATGGAGAATATGGATTTGGTTTCTCATGATATTCAGTTTGAAAAATTTGACTTTACTTTAGTTCAGGATGATTTAAATTCTCAAATAAGATTTGGTTTTGTCTAATAATCTGGGTATTGAAGAAGAAGGGTTTGATGTTCACACTTACCTTTTTAAAAATTTTGTTTTGGTTCCCTCACTTTCTATACTCGAAGCTCATTTGCCTTTAATAAATTCTAATGGCTTGGAAGAAGGAGAACTCACTTCTATATGGGAGATTTCCCCTAAATCTATGACTAATGTTGATAAATCCTTCTCGGATGATGATTCTATGGGAAAAGGAAATGGTTTCCAAACTTATCATCCTAAAAGAAAAAGAATGTTAAGAACTTCCCTCCCAAATTGTCCAAAACCACTAGATCTGCTGTGACCTCCCTCTCCTCTCTTAATTAACCTTCTCTTAACCCATTTTTTATTTATTTATGTTCAATTTTCTTGTTTGGAATGTTAGAGGGATTGGTATCCTCTCTATTCATAAAGGTATTAGAAACTTTTGTCATATTCATAATATTTCTTTACTTATTATTTTAGAGCCTCTTATTCATGCAAACAAAATTAACCATATTGCTAGAATGATCAATTTCAATAAAATTTTCTCCAATGTTAGTAATTAAATTTGGTGTTTTTGGAATATTTTTTTGGAGGTTTCTATTCTTGATGATTTTCAACAAGTTCTTAATGGTCAAATATCTTATGGTGACTATTGTGTTTTAGGCTCATTTATCTATGCATCTTGTAATAGATATGGTAGAAATATTCTTTGGGAAAATTTGAGGAATTTTGCTACCTCTGTCAATAAACCTTAGTTTGTTGGTGGAGATTTAAACACTATTTTATTCTCTTTTGAACGAAGTGGTGGTTGCTCTCATAATATTCATTCAATGGAAGAATTTTCCAATATGATCCTTGATTGCAATTTAATTGATATTGGCTTTAAGGGTTCAAATTTTACTTGGCAAAACTCTAGACTTTGGCAAAGGTTATACCAGATTCTTTTTAATACTCAGTGGATTACTCAATGGCCTATTACTTTTGTCGATCATTTAAGAAGAACCTTATCCGATCGTGTTCCTTTTTTGGTTTCTATTAAAGATAACTCTAATAGAATAAAAATTTCTCTCATTTTAGATTTCAGAACATGTGGATTCAGCATATTGATTTCTTTAATGTTGTGGCTAACAATTGGAAAACTCCCTTACATCTTAACAATTTGAGTATGGGGATGAAAAGATTTTGGTTTAATCTTAAAAGATTTAAATAAAAATCTAGGTTGGTGGAACAAGCATTATTTTAAAAACCTTTTTGCTAATATGAAAGAAATGGAAAAATTGGTTTGTGATATTGAAGTCTCCATTATTTCTGATCTTACTAAGATTAAGGACTTCACTGAGGTGAAAGATAAACTTGTTAATTTTTAAAATTTGGAAGAGACTTATTGGCATCAAAAAGCTACTAGCAAACATATTACTAATGGTGACAAAAATACTAAATATTTCCATGCTTTAGTTAATTAAAAGAGAGCTTTAAATAATATTCAAAAAATTAAAGTTGACAATGGAGAATGGAGAATAAAGATATTAAGGATTCAAAAATTAATTACTTTAGAAATATGCTTAATAAGAGTTGCTCTAATGAATCTATCTCTAAATCTCACTTGATTCCTTCTATTAAAAATAATAATGAAAATGATTTTCTTACTGTTGTACTTAATGCAGAGGAAATATTTATAGTTCTTAATAGAATGAACATAGATTTTGTTGCTGGTTCGGAGGGTTTCACTACCCAATTTTTTCAAAAATGTTGGTTAATTATTAAAAATGATTTGGTAGAGGTTGTGGTTGATTTTTTTTTATGGTAATCCTATTTCTAGATATTTTTCTAGAACTTCTAATGTTCTCATACTTAAGAAAGATAATTAGGACTACTGGAGTGATTTTAGAGCTATTAGTCTTTGTACCTTCTTCAATAAGCTAATTTCCAAAATTCTAACCAACAAGCTCAGTCCTTTGTTCTATAGAAATATCTCCTCAAATCAAAGTAGTTTTGTTAGAGGTAGATCTATTTCTGATAATATTCTACTTGCTCAGTAATTAATTCATGATTTAGACATACGGACTAGAGGTTGCAACATTCTATTCAAATTAGATATTACCAAAGCTTTTGATAATATCTCTTGGGATTTCCTTATCCATATTCTAAATTTATTTAGGTCTTTTGATAAATTTATCTTTCTTATTAAAACTTGTATTAATAATGTTTGGTTTTCTATTTTTCTTAATGGGGAGGCCTTGTGCTTCTTTCCTTCTTACCAAGGCCTAAGATAATGGGATCCTTTATCTCTTGCCTTATTTATTATTATTGTTGAGTACTTATCTAGGAGTATCAATGATCTATTCTTAAACAATTCTAGTATGTATTATAGAATTTTTGGTGGTCTTCCTATTTCTCCTTTAAGCTTTGTAGATGATTTAATTATTTTTTGCAATGCTGCTATTCATCATATCAAGAATCTGAAATTTTTTTTAAATAAATTTGGTAGAGAAAGTGGTCTATCTATCAATGATTACAAAAGCTATTTTATTACTTCTTCAACCATCTCCAATAATAAAAATAATCAAATCATGCATATCACTAACTTTAAATATCAACACCTTCCTCTTAAGTACTTGGGTGCTCCTCTTTTTAAAGGTCCAAAATGATCCCATCTTTTCAATGAGTTAATTCAAAAAAATTAAATAAAATTTTTATTTGGGGATTTCATTTACTTTCCTTTGGTGGTAGGCTCACTATTCTTAAAAGCACTCTCAATTCAATGCCTCTTTATTTGATTCAAACTATTATCCCCACTAATGCTACTCTTATCAAAATTGATCTCTTGCTTAATAAATTTTTTGGGGATCCAGTAACTCTACTAAAATAATGCATTGGACTTCCTAGCATAAATTTTATGGTCCCTTAGGTGAAGGTGGTTTGATTTGTGAAGCTATTACTACCTTCTCTCATAAGCTCTGGTGGAATTTTCGAAAGAATGATAACTTTAGTGCTAATTTTATGATGAAATAATATTGCCAAGGTAAACAACCTCTTATCTATGCTTATAAAGTTGGTGACTCTCCAGTTTGGAAAAGGCTTTGCTCCATTAAATAAGTTGTTGAACCCTTAATATCTTGGGGTATTCATTCGAGTTCTTCTTCCTTTTGGCAAGATAATTGGATTGGCAATGTCTCTATTGACCCCTTTTATCTACCCACTCTACTACAGCTATCAAAGTTAACTTTTTCTAGCATAATAACACTTGGAATGAAAACAAACTTGAGAATTATATTCTTATTTCTCTTTTAGATAACTTTAGAAATATCCCTATTTTATTTAACAAACCTGACCAAATTCTCTTTAAGCTTTCTTACAATGGTGATTTTGTTTATAAAGAGGTTTGAAATTTTATTAGAGATAAGCAAAACATCTTTATTTTTTTAATTAAACTTTGGATCAATATCATTCCCAATTCTTATTCGATTTTAGCTTGGAGGATTTCGAATAACTTTATTCCTGTGGACTCTTTGCTCTAGAATAAAAGGTTTTATTTGCATTCAAAGTGCTATTGTTGCTTTCATATTGAAAATGTTAATCATGTTTTTGTTAATGGTGCTATTACTTCTAAATTATGGTTATGGTATGATGATTTATTTAATACCAACTACTTTCATGGCTCTCTTTCCATATATCAACTTCTTGAAGTCTATTTCCAAAAAAATTATGAAAGGTCATATCAAAGTACTAGTTGCGATTACCCTTATCTGGTTCATCTAGATGGACAGAAATGATGCTAAATATGATGGTATTCCTATGATCCATAAAAGGATCTTGGCTAGAACCAAAGAAAAAATTCATGCTTTGTTTAATTCCAATCTTATTAGTAACATTCATTTTAGAGGCTACAAATTTATGGCTAAAACTTGGGTATCATTACTTTGATGTTGACTATTATAAAAGATCTAGGATTATCCATTGGATCAAACCCAAAGAAAATTTGATTAAAGTGAATGTTGATGGTTTTGTTGCTTCCAATAAATATGGCTATGGATGGTATTCTTAGGGATTCTAAAGTACTATCATCTGTACTTTTCCTATCCTCTCAAAGCCTATTTGTTATCAATGCTAAGCTTATGGTTGTCAATAAAGCTATTGAAATTTTTTTGAATAAATGTTTCCTCAACATCTAGATTGAAGTTGATGCACTCTTGCTTCTTGCATGCTAAACTCTAATAGAACAATAATTGCTTATTTATTTAATTTTCTTAATCATACTAAAAATCATCTTACTCAAGTTTGTTATAAAATTTCCTATATCCTTCATGAAGGTAATGCTTATGCTGATTTCTTGGCTACTTTAGGTGCCAACTTATCTGATTTCACTTTATTTAACAATCAAAATTTGCCTCAACTTTTATGGTGTTGGGTAAATCTGGATAACACTAGATTACCTTATCTCAGATTATAATTTTCTTAGCTTGGTTTTTTCAATTTATTTTTGATGAGCCATTGCTTTTGGTTCCCTTTTGTTAAACCCTCTTTAGGTTATGCCCATTTGCTTATTTTCACTCTTGGGCTTATGCTAGGTTTTGTTTTTGAGCTCTTGCTTTTGGGATGGCCTGGTGGTTCCTATTTTTTCTGCCTGGGTTGTTATGGTTTCTTCAGCATGGTGGGTACTATTTTGTTGGCTGGGTGATTATTATTGATTAGTTGTTTTTAGTGACCATCATTTGGGTGGTGGCTTTGCCTGCTATTTTTTGTATGGGGTTTGCCATATCTCTGGGTTGGTTGCTTCTTTAACTGAGTTGGATTTTCTGCTATTGTGGTGGTTAGCTGGCTAGGTGGGCTAGCTGGGTTTGTTGGCTGGCTGGTTGTGTTGGCTTGTTATTTGCTTTTGTTGGTGGAAAATCAGAGGGGATGTTGGTGGTCTAATTTTGGATTAGATTTGGCAAGGTGGAGGTTATTTGTTGATTATTATTTCTTCTATTCTTGTAGATTAGATTTTGGTGATCAATTTTGCTGGTTTGGGTTTGTTTCTTTTGGTTTTGGTTTCAGCCTCTTTCTATAATTTTCATCCTCTATTAGTTGTAGCTACTTTAGTTTTTGTTGTTATTTTGGGTTGGCTGGTTGATGGTCACATTTCTTGGATTCTTTTCTTTGAGATCTAATGACTTGGTTTGGTGTATTGGTGCGTAACTTTGCTATGGTTATGATGCTTGCACTCATTGATATTTCTCCTCCTTTTTTGTTGGATTTGATGGTGTTCTTCTTGTAATGCTATCGATGGATGGCTTTTAATCCATCTTCTTGGTCTTTGCATCATTTAGTTTTGGCTATTCACCTCACCTGGATCAGAATTTATACTACTTTGGTTGGGTTTGGTGGACAATACTATTTGCTTCTAGACTTTTCTTGGTTATTTTGGGTGGTTTTGGCATGATGGATGATGTTGGTCTTTTCACTGATTTCAATTTTCTGCTATTGTGGTGGTTGGTTGGGAGGCTATGTTGGTTGGTAGGTTGTTGGCTATTTTTTTGGATGTGATGTGGATGGATGGATGGGCGGCTGATTTGGGCCTTCTTTCTTGCTTTATTGGTGACATGATGGTTGGCCTGCTCTTGCTATGGTTCTCCTCTCTTGGCTGTTGTTGCTTCCCTTTTTTAGGTTTGGGTGATAGCCTTGCTGCCTTTCCTATTTTCTTGTGGAGGACATGAGCTCTTGTGTTTTTTGTTTTTGGTCTTGGTTTTCTCTAGTTTGTGTTGTTAAGGTCATGATGCTTGCTCCCTTTGATGTTCCTATTACTCTTTGGTGGTGGTTTTGGTGGTGCTCCTACTGATGGTTGGTTGATTTTTTTGCCTTATTGGGCTTATTTTTTTTGGTGGCTTTGTGGTTTATTATATGTCTGCTTAGAGGAGTTTCGTGCAAGATGATGGACTTGGGATGATGGGCTACAAGAAGTATGCTGGAAATGATGGCCTTGATGTTTCCCTCCCTATGTTCTTTTGGCTAGTAGCATTATATGTAATTGCAACCCTTCTTCAGATGTTTGGATGCTTACATATACTGTTGTGCAGCGAGATGATTGTAACTGAGCCTGAGCCTTTTCTTTACTTTGCTCCTTTTATTTGATCATTCTCTTTATGCTTGCTTAATTGTACTCATCTTTTCATTAGTATGTTATAGATTCCTTTTATAGTTGGGAGAATCTTGCAGGTGGATCTTGCTAGTATCAAAAGGACCTAGTGGATGTTGCTATTTTGCACATGGATCGATTCTTGTTGCTAATTTGGTTTTGCTTTTTCTTTATTTTTTTTCCTTATATTATTGTAATAGTTAGGGGGTTTATCTCTTTAGGACTTATTATGGCTCTTTGAGCATTAGTTTAGAAATTTACCCCCTCTAAGGAATTTGTACTTTTTTCTTTATGGCAATAAAATTCCCCTAATTTCCCTAAAAAAGAACCTAAACCATAAGAATGGGTAGAACCTTGATGGTAGGAACATCACCATCAACCAGACTCAATCTATATCTGCCGATGAAAGCGAAGGTGGATGAGGCGGTTAACGCAGTGGTGGTGGGGGATCTAGAGGTGCTGGTGGATATGGAGGTGATGGTCGGAGCAGTGGTGGTTATGGCGGTGGCAGTAGCGACGGAGGTTACAGTTGTGGTGGTAGCAAAGGGAGAGATCGAGGATAAGATGGTGGATCATGCTACTTGAGTGGTCGGAGTGGTTCTGATGGGAATTGGAGAAATTGAAGAATGGCCGATCCAATTTGTTGCTGGATCTATCTTGCTTATGACAATTCTAGTTATCTAGGGTTTTATTTGCTCTATGTGAGCTAATTTTTTATCTATGTTGTCTCTTATGTTTTAGAAAACATGGTGTGTTACTTGGTTGATGAAATCAAAAGAAGAAATGTTGAATCTGAATTTGTCCTCTATTAAAAAAAATATAAAAATCTTAAACCCTAAATTAAAACACGAACCCTAGCTCTTAAATCTAAACCCTAAGCTCTAAATCCTAAACCCAAAAACCCTAAACCCTAAAACTAAACCCTAAACCCTAAACCTTAAACCGTAAAACACTAGAACCTAAACCCTACACCTTAAAACCTAAACCCTAAATCCTAAAAAAAATAATAAAATAAAATACAAAAACCCTAAATCCTTTACTAACCCTAAACCCTAAACCCTAAACCTTAAACCCTAAAAAGGTAAAAACCTAAATCTAAAGTAATTAAAACATAAAAATAAAATAAATAAATAAACCTAAATGAAAATAAAATTAAATAAAAACCTAAACTAGAACCTAAACTTAAACCTAAACCTAAAAAGAAAATAAAATATAAAATAAAAACTGATCTAAAAGAAAATAAATAAAAACTTAAACTAAACTAAAAAATAATAAACCTAAAAAAAATAAAAACTAAACCTAAAAAAAATAAAGCTAAAATAAAATTAAATAAAAATAAATAAAAACCTAAATTGAAAAAATAAACCTTAAAATAAAGCATAAAATGAATTAAAAAAAAACTAAACCCTAAACTAAAAAAAAACCTAAACCTAAACTGAAATAAACTAAATTAAAATAAGTAAAACCTAAACCTAAACCTAAAATATACTAAACCTAAATCCTAAATAAATTAAAATAAACTAAAATAAACCAAAACCTAAACTAAAAAAATTAAACCTAAAATAAACCTAAAATAAAACCAAAATCATAAACCTAAAAAAATAAATAAAACCTAAAAAAACCTAAAAATAAAACCTAAACATTAAAAAATAAAACTAAACTATAAAATAAACCTAAACCTAAAAAATTAACTAAAATGAAAAACATATATAAAAATAAAAATTAAAATAAATAAAAAATTAACTAAATAAACGAAATAAACCTAAACATACTAGTTTACTTAATTTAAAAAATATAAAAAAATAAAAAAAATAAAAAAAATAAAAAAAAAGAAAATAAAAAAAACCTAACCCTAAACCCTAAACCCTAAATCTTGAAACGTTAAACCCTAAACCCTAAACTCGAAATCATAAACCCTAAACCTTAAAATAAAATAAAACCTAAACCTAAAAATATAATAAAAAAAAACTAAACTAAAAATAAATCTAAACCAAAATCTAATCCTAAAATAACTAAAATAAAACATACTAAACTAAATAAAAATAAAAACAAACCTAAATCTAAATAAAAAATAAAATAAACTAAAATAAATAGAAAGTAAACTAACTAAACCTAAACCTACGAGTTTACTTAATTTTAAAAAAAACCCTAACCCTAAAATTACCTCTAATAGTAAAACTCTAAACCCAAAATGTAAAACCCTAAATCCTAAAACCCTAAACCCTAAACCCTAAACCCTAAACCCTAAACCCTAAACCTAAACCCAACATTAAACCCTAACGCAACCCTAAATCTTAAACCCTAAACCCTAAACCCTAAACTAAACCCTAAACCCAAACCCTTTTACCCTTGACCGCTTTCTCCATGATTTCTAAATCCCTCTTGGTGGCGCATCCCGGACTGGGGATTTATTTGGCTTTGGCCTTATTTTTAATCAAATTTAAAGGCTTGAATGACATCTAGACGTTTTCATGATGCTTCATCATTGATCATGACTGTGGTGTGTTCTATTCCTTAGGCTCCATCTCAAATTATGGATGCTTCAGCTAGGGCATCCGACACTTTGGGGCTTGGCAGCCCTAATGCTACTTCTTCTACTAAATCTTTTAAGGAAGCACACTCTAGTAAGACTTCTCCCTCTATTGATTTGGTTAATCTCATTTTGATATATTTTAGAGGTTCACTGACCATAATGTAATCTGATGTGGATGTTGAAAGCTGGCAAAACCATTTGAATTTTTCATGTCAATAAATTTGCTTTATGTCGTCTGAATTTGGATAAGATCTGCTATTTTCACATAATCTCAAGCTTACAGGTGCTTTCTCAATTGGTCTTATTAACCCTCAGCATATCCTGATTCAACTTTCTAATGATCTAGATTATTCATGTGTTTTTTCACATCATTCTTATTACATCTTTAATTGTGAAATGCGTTTGTTGAAGTTGTCATTCCTCATTGACATTAAGGATGAATCTCCTATTATCCCTATGTGGTTATCTCTTCCTAATATTTGCATTCATTTTGTTACCCATCACATACTTTTTATCATTGGTGCTTTATTTGGTCAGCCTTTGCAACTCGACCAAGTGACCGCTGAGCGATCTCACCCTTCTATGGCTTGGATCCTTGTGGAATTAGACATAACTAAAAAAAAAAATACTCTAATGATGTTTGGATTGGCTCTGAAAATATGGGTATTTGTAGAAAGTTGAATTGGAGAACCTTTCAATTTTTTGTTCAGACTGTAAAATTCACTGTCATCATAATTCATAATGTTTTTTTCTATCTCTACTTTAAAAAATTAAATCCTCCTAAAGAGAAAAAAAATGAAATCTTGCTAAAGAGAATGTTGTTCCTACCCATAAGTCGATCCCTACTTATGTTCAAAAATTGATCTCAGATCCTAAGATTGGTAAGAAGGCTATTATTGAGGTTGATTCCTTGGATATCGGGGTTAATCCTATTGAACAAGTTTCAGCTCCTACTATTTACATAGATTCAATTGATTTTCAAAATGGGAAGGATGATTTACCTCTTTTCCTTCTTTTGAAAATTTCTAATGCGAGAATAATAAATTTTCAAAGTTATTGGAAGAGGATTCTATTTCCTTTGATTCTAATCACGCATCTATGCACTTTGATCGATGAAAATGAAGCTTTTAATGAAGATTTAAATGATGTCGAGCATCAAAATATTTATGATAAAATTAATTGCTTGTGCTTTAGATGATTCTAAATCATCACGGTCTCTCATTTCTAATCTTGATATTCATGTTAATCCTTCTTTTCAACTTAATATGGATTTGGGCGAAGGTGACCTCCCTCAAACACTTGGAGAATTCTCCTAAATTTGTGATGTTACTAAATCTCACTTGATGATGACTCTAGGGGAAAAGAAAATGGTTTTCAAACTTATCATGCTAAAAGAAAAAAAGGTGTTAAAACTTACTCTCCAAATTATCCAAAACACTAGATCTCATTTTCTCTCTCACTCTCTTAATTATCCTTTGCTTAATCAATTGTTGGAGTATTTTTTTAGTTCAACAACCTACCAATAATCTACCATAAGCGGTCTTTCGATGATATGTGGTTATATTATTTAGACATGAAGCCCTTAAGATCATGGTAGGTACACAAATTATGAAACCAATTAATCAGTCTAAGATGAAAACCAAGATCAAAAGACTAGGATACTATTGGCCGTCCTAGAGGTTTTCAAGTAAGGGAGCTCAATTTAGTTCTAAGGAGACAAATTATTGCCAAAATCTCAAGTTTTACAAACAAAGCTAAAATGATTCAAGCTCATAAGAAGTTTGGTCCGAGCTTTCCATGTAAAGAGCTTATTTTAGTTCCAAGGAGGTAGATTGTTGCCCATCGTACCATGGGAGAAAAGTTTGAACCCACATAGGAAGGCCCTTTGCTATAGAGAAGGCCTACTAAGGAGGATTTTATCAGCTTATTAATCATACGGGAGAGTGCCCAATACTTCCAATCAATGGGCTGTACTTAAAGAAATAAATAATTATCATCAATGAAAATTTCATTTCGAATTCAATCTCTTCCATGTTGAAAGTATTCTTGTTTGATAATCCACCACGATGTGTTTAGGGTATGTGTAATGAACAACATCCTATCCTTCATTGACATAACCTAAACACAAACTAAAAACTAACATATAAAATGAATACATATCTTTTATCTCGGGCTACTCTGAGTTGAGATAATTCCCCAGTGGTACTCACTTTCGTGCTCTAGGTCGGTGACATTGCTAGTTTGTCACCTGGTCTTCTTGCTTTCAAGAATGTAAGTCTTCTTTGGATTTCTTCCTTACTTGGCCACTTTGACGTGCATCTTGTTAGTTTGGTAGGCATTACTACATCCCCGGTAAGCTACCTCATGTTAGCTTCGTTTAAGAGGATGTGAGTCTACTATGCTTTCTTCTTGGATTAGCCTTCGTACACTGATAAGGTTTAGTATATTTGAGGTTTAGGATAAGTCCCCTAGTGGTTCCTTCCCTCATGACTGCTTCAAGTCTAGGTCTAGTCCTTCCTCAGGGCACCCCGCTTAGTAGTAGCTCTAGGTCAGATAATATCCCTTAATGATTATCCGATGATCAGTTCTACTTAGAAAGTCATAAGCCTACATGCTTTTTTTCTAGATTGATCATTGCACACCGACAGACACCTTAGGTTGGTTGGTTCTCACTATACTGACGGATAAACAACTCATGTTAATAAATATACCTTAGGTTAGTTTGTTCTCGCACCTTAGGATACACATGTCAAATGTAAGTCTGCTACGCTTTCTCCTTGAGTTGGCCACCATACATTCATAGGCTTTCTTTTCCATGGCTCAAGATAATGCCCCTAGTAGCACCTCCCTTGTGGGCATTATATTTGGATCATAGCCTTTGCAACCCCATTTAGACAATACCTAGGTTACTTATCGTTAAATAGTTCCCCTTTCTTAACCACCACCCATGTGGTCGAGAGAATCCATCACGTGGATGCATATTCTGGTCTATTAAATGGTGAAGGCCAACATAGCCCCTTCTCAGTGTGGTCCCTCACACACCAGCAGGGTCTATGCAAACATATAGACAAAATATATACTCACTTGCGGATTAGGAAGACACTTTTAGCGGTACCTTTTCCTAAGCAGGCATCCTATCTTGAGGGTAGTGTCAGTAAAACTCCCTATAGGAATTATCTGACTACTCTTGAGTTGATAAGTCAAGCGGTATTCACTTTCATAACCCTTAAGTCGGGTTCTATTTATTATGCTACCAATATGTCACCCTAGTGGTTATTCCTTGCTTTAAAAGATGTAATTCTAGTACACCTACTTTGCACAACCACATCGAAGGAAACCCCTTGGGTTGGCAAGCTAGTCTCCACTTTGGTGTAAATCTAAGAAAGGATAAGTCTGATATAGCCCCTTCTTAGTGTGTCCATCACACATTGACATGGTCCATAAATTAAATCTATCAAATTTGATCGAGCTCACATCCCCAGCGGATATGCCCTCAATTCGAAATCAAACTAAGCAAACAATCCGTATAAAATCATATAAAATTAAGCTAAAAATAAATCCTGACTACTTTTGAGCTAACATAAGTTCACAGTGGAATTCACTTAGTAGTTGTGTTAGGTTAGGTTTGATTTGTTGAGCATCCAACAGGTCACCATAGTGGTTTTTCCTCACTTTGGAAGATGTAAGGGTGCCATGCCTTCTTCCTAGCACACAACCGTTACACACTGAAAGGCAACCCCTTATTGGTCTACTACTCACCGGTACTACTATCCCTTGGATTTGTAAACCTGAGGTAGGTCAAGCCTGATATATCCCCTTGTCAATGGGTCCATCGCTCATGACAGGGGCCATACATTAACTTAGATTAAATTAAACCTGATCTTATTTTTCTCAATGGAGTTAAATCACACCTTCTCCCCATGGAGCCACAAATCATATATAAACAAGTCAAAGAAACAAATCAAATTCAAAACCAATCTCTCCAGAGGAGCTAAATTAAACCAACTCCTACATTAGAGTCTAAATAGAAGAAATCCAACCAAACTCTTATCCCTAGTGGATACATCCCCAAAAAAAATCTATGAAATCAAACACAAATCATAATCCCTAGTGGATAGCCCAAACCTGTTTCCCTAGTGGAAGGTTCACATACCCATCCCCGAACTCAAGTCCATATCTCTAGCAGATGTTCCTCCACATCAATTAAAATAAAAAAAATTAAAGTCAATTTGATTTTAATCCTTGGTGAATTATAGATTCTTATCCCCAGTGGATCTACTTTCCATAAATTATATAATTAAATCAAACTCAAAATTTATTCCCAACAGATTTTCTTCTTCTATTCCTTCGACATAGACCCCTCACATGTCATGTCCAATGCATGTGTGATCCCCTAGCGGATCTCCCTCCATGTCCTTGACATGGAATTCTCATCAAATCATATTTCTTCTCTTATGCCCACCTTTAATACTTCAACCAAAATCCTGACAATGTATTCATTTAGATTACATCATCTTAAGATTGTAATCGCATTTTTGATGTGATGGTGCAAGCTCAAACTAATTATACAATATCATGCTAAACATATTATAGTGTGAATTAACACTCTATATTATTTTATAATATATGATGTTATATTATAATTTGCTATAATATAATATATTTTCTAACATTATACCTCATTAGAATCACTTAAAAGGAACAAATAAAATTTTTTCTCAAAATATGAATAATGTTCATTTTAGATGTAAAATTGTTATTTTTCTAATAGAAATGGTACAAAATAGCATAATTTTGGTGTTGCTTCTTCATGTGTGCAATGAATTTGGCCAAATTCTTCCATCTAAACCTTCAAATTAACATTTTTATGAGTTTTGACCCAATGTATTATAATAAAAATAAAACATACTAAAATGTACAATAACATTTATTAACACACCACCACATTCATATATATATGAAGGTACATTATTATGTATATAATATTTTAATATGCTTTAGGTTGGTTGGTTCTCACACCTTAGGATACAACACTCATGGTAGATGTAAGTCTGCTATGCTTTATGTTTGAGTTGGCCACCATACACCTATAGGCTTTTTTTTTCCAAGGCTCGATAATGCAGATTGTGGGAACTATATTTAGATCATGTCTTTTATGCACACACCATTTAGACACTACCTACTAATATCAAATTGGAAAGTTCCCCTTTCTAGTAACCATTCATGTGGTTGGAGAATTCATCTTGTGGATGCGATTCTTCAATGGTCCAAGAATAGATAGGTTAAGGCCATACTTCTCTCGTGTGGTCCCTCACACACTAACAGGGTTCATACAAACATAGGAACAAAATATATATGCACTTGTGGATTAGGAGGACACCACTAGTGGTACCTTTTCCCAAGTAGGCATCCTATCCTTAGGGCAGTATTAGTAAAACTCCCTATAAGACTTGCCTGACTACTCTTGAGTTGATAATTGTCCTAAGTGGCATTCACTCAATAGTCACCCCTAAGTTGGGTTCTATTTGTTGTGCTACCAAAAAATCACCCCAGCGGTTATTTCCTGCTTTAGTAGATGTCAGTCTGCTATGCCTTCTTCTTACCACAGCCATTGCACACCAAAAGGCAACCCCTTAGGTTGGCTAGCTCTACCCCACAGCCAGTAGGCTATCCCTTTGGATTTATAAATTTGAGATAGGACAAGTCCGATATAGCCCCTTCTCAATGGGTCCATCGCACACCGACATGGTCCATAAATTAAATCTATCAAATTTGATTGAAAATAGTAGATATGCCCTGAATTGAAAATCAAACTAAACTAAACAAACCATATTAAATCACATGAAATTAAGATAAAATTAATCTTGACTACTTTTGAGTTGAAATAAGTCCCTAGTGGTATTCACAAGAGTCACCCCAGTCGTTTGATTTATTGTGCATCCAATATCTCACCCCTGGTTGCTCCTTATTTTGGAAGATGTAAGTCTATGACTTCTTCCTAACATAGTCATTACACTAAAGGCAACCCCAGGTTGGTAAGCTTTATCGCATAGACTATCACTTTGGATTTGTAAACCAGAGGTAGGCCAAGGTTGATATAGCCCCTTCTGAGTGGGTCCATTGCACACCGATAGAGACCATACATTAACTCAGAATAAATTAAACCTAATGTGATTTTCCCCAATGGAGTTAAATCATACCCTTCTCCCTAGAGCCCTAAATCATATATAAACAAGTCAAGCAAATAGTTCAAATTCAAAAGCAGCCTCCCTAATGGAGCAAAATTAAAGCAACTCCTAGTGAGTTTAAATTAAACAAATCCAACCAAACTCTTATTCCCAATAGTTACATCCCCAAAAAAATCTAAGAAATCAAACTCAAATCCCAATCCCATGGATCAACTCGCCCCTAGTGGAAGGTTCATATACCTAATCCCTAGAACTTGAGCCCATATCTCTAGAGATGTGCCTCCACATCAATTAAAATAAAATAAATTAAAGTTGATTCGATCTTAATCCCGGGTGGATTATATATTCTTATCTCCAACGGATCTTCTTTCTACAAATCATATAATCAAATTCAAACCTTATCCCCAACAGATTTTATTCTTCTATTCCCTCGATATAGACCCCTCACATGTCATGTTATATGCATGTGTGATCCCCTAACGGATCTCCCTCCATCCCTTTGACATGGAATTCCCATCAAATCATATTTCTTCTATTATGCACAAGTTTAATACTTCAACCAAAAGCCTAACAATGTATTCATTCAAATTACATCATCTTAATATTTTAATCAACATTGTATGATTTGTGATGGTTCAAGCTCAAACTAACTATACAATATCATTCTAAATATATAATAGTGTGAATTAACATAATATATTATATTATAATATATGATTTCATATTCTAATTTGCTATTATATAATATATTGTCTAATAGTACACCTCATTAGGATCACTTAAAAGGAACAAATAATAAAATTTTCTTAAAATATGAATAATGTTCATTTTGGATGTAAAATTATTATTTTCTATTAGAATGGTACAAAATAGCATAATTTTGGTGTTGCTTAGTGTGTGTAGTGAATTAGGTCAAATTCTTCCATCTCAACCTTCAAATTTCCATTTTTGTGAGTTTTGACCCAATGTATTATAACAAAACTAAAACATACTAAAATTACAATAACATTTAGTAACACACCACCACATTCATATATATGTGAAGTTATATTGTTATATACATTATATTTTACGCTTTCATATAATATATTGTCTTACATTACACCTTAAAATGAATTACTTTAAGCAAAAAATTTATAAAATTAGGTTAAAAAATGAACATTTATTTTAGATGCAAAATTATATTTTTTTTGATTAAATGACACACCATAGCACACCCCAATGATGTTCCCTAAAGCTTACCTTAAATAAAATCCCATCATCTCAACCTATATTTTTATGAATTATACCGATAAACTCTACTACACCATACTATAACAAACTAAATTATGCAAATAAGTAAGTAGTAATAAAATAGTATTATAATGCATGATGCTACACTATGTGTATCCTATATTATAATACATTATAACATACTATAATATATTATATTTTATATCACATCATAAGGGATTGGTTAAGATAAAAAATCATAAAATTTGTCTAAATAATAAAAAACTATATATTTTAGTTGTATCACTTATATATTTTAATTAAAATAATATATTATGATTCCTTGCTCTACCTATTATGAATTTGGCCAAATTCCACCATTTTAAAGTCTAAATCAACATTTTTATAAATAATGCTAGCATAGGCTCCACCCTGGCCTCTCGAGTAGTGGGATCCACCATCATATCCCTGATCACTCCCTCTGCCACAACCACGGTAGTAACCTCCATTGCTCCTCCTGCCTCCATTACCACAACTACTCTAACCACCACCTCCATATCCACCAACACCTCATCCCCACCACCACTATAACTATCAGATGGCTTCACCTCCACCCCATCTAGACCGGAGCTTGGTTGACAGTGATGTTCCTTCCATCAAGGTTATTCTTCTTTTGTTTTTTTTTTTTAGGTTTTAGGGTTTAGGTTTATTTTTAAATTTATTTAGTTTTTAGTGTTTTAGAGTTTAGGGTTTGGGGTGGGTTTAGGTTTAGTGGATTTTAGGCTTTGCTTTTCTGTGGTTGAGTTTAGTTGGGTTTATGGTTTTGGGTTTTATGGTTTAGGGTGGTTTGTCTTAGATTTAGCAAGTTTAGGGTAGAGTATATTTGTGAGTTTATATTAATTAGGGTTTATTTTTGGAATTTGGGTAATTGGTAGGGTTTAGGTTTAGTGTGGTTTGGGTTAGGTATGATTTGGGCTCAGTGATCAGGACTAGGTTGAGTCGAGTAAATTTAGGCCTTTAAGTGAAAGCCCATGACTGTTGGCCAGGTCAGAGATCTGGCCCATGGATTGTGGTCTGTGGTTTGTTTTGGGCTGGGTAGTTTGGGCTCAGAGTGTATTTTGTGGCCTGTGGTAGTTCAGGGTAGTAGGGTCAAGGTTTAGGGCCTAGTGTAACTTTGTGGTTTAGTATTAGGTCAGGGTATAGCTTTAGGGCGGTTGGATCTGTGGTAGGGTTGGGTTGGGATTTAGGGTCCCAGGTTTTGGTTTAGTAGGGTATAGGGTTTAGGGTTGGGTTTATTTTTATTTTTTTTTGTGGTTTAGGTTTTAGGTTGGTCAAGTTTTAGTTTATTTATTTTTAAACAAACCAGTAGGTTTAGTTTATTTATTTAGTTTATTTTTATTTATTTTAGTTTATTTTATTTTTTATTTTTATTTAGGTTTATTTTATTTTTATTTAATATATTTTATTTTTATTTAGGTTTTTTATGTTTATTTTTTTGTGTTTAGGTTTATATTTATGTTTATTTTTTAGTTTAGGTTTAGGTTTATGTTTTTATTTTCTTTTTTTAGGTTTAGGTTTTAGGTTGTTATTTTAGGTTTATTTTTAGGTTTTATTTTTTAGTTTAGGTTTAGGTTAATTTTTAGGTTATTTTATTTTATTTAGGGTTGTATGTTGATTTAGTTTATTTAGGTTTAGGTTTAGGTTTTATTTATTTTAGTTTAGTTTGTTTTAGGTTTTGTTTTATTTTAGTTTATTTTATTTTACTTAGTTTAGGTTTAGGTGTTTTTTTTTTTTAGTTTAGTTTATTTTAGTTTAGGTTTATTTTATTTTATTATTTATTTTAATTATTCTTTTAAATTTAAAAAAAGTAGGTTTAAGTTTATTTAATTTATTTTTATTTATTTTAGTTTATTTTATTTTATTTATTTAGTTTATTTTTTATTTTATTTTGTGTAGTTTATTTATTTTAAGTTAATTTTAATTTTTTATTTTAGTTTATTTTAGGTTTAGGTTTATTTTTTAATTGAGTTTTATTTTTATTTTTTTTAGATTTAGGTTTTATTTTCATTTTAGGTTAGTTAATTTTAAGTTTAGGTTTGAGTTTTATTTATTAAATTTAGTTTATTTTAGTTTATGTTTATATTATTTTTTTTTAGTTTTTCAAGCTCGGTTTAGGTTTTATTTTTTATTAATTTTAGGTTTATTTTTTAGGTTTATGTTTTTATTTAGTTTTCTTTATTTTATTTTTATTTTATTTAGGTTTTGGTTTTAAGTTTATTTTATTTTATTAATTTAGATTTTTTTTATTAATATTATTTTAGTCTAGTTTTAAATTATTAATTTTAGGTTTAGGTTTAGGTTTAGGTTTTAGTTAAGAATTTTATTTTATTTTGTTTAGGCTTTTTTAATTAATTTATTTTAGATTATTTAGTTTATGTTAGGTTTTAGGCTTTTGTTTTTAGGGTTTAGGGTTTAGGGTCTGGGGTTTAGGTTTAATGTTTAGGTTTTATGTATTTTGTTTTATCATTTAGGGTAGGGTAGTAGGTTTAGGGTTTTATTTTATAATTAGAAAAGTAGTATGTTTAGATTTATTTAGTTTATTTTCATATATTTTAGTTTTTTTTTTGCATTCTTATTTAGGTTTATTTTTATTTTATTAAGTTTAGTTTAATTATTTTAGGTTTATTTATTTTAGTTTAGGTTTTATTTTTTTTAGGTTTTTGGTTTATGTTTATTTTAGTTTAGTTATATTTTATTTTTTTTAGGTTTAGGATTATTTTTATTTTAAGTTTAGGTTTAGGTTTATTTTTTTTATGTTTAGTTTTAGGTTTAGTTTTATGTTTTATTTTATTTTAGGCTTAGGTTTATTTTAGATTATTTTATCCAATTTAGTTTATGGTTTAGGTTTACTTTATTTTAGGTATAGGTTTTATTTATTTTATTTTAGTATATTTTAGTTTCAGTTTATGTTTATCTTATTTTATCTATTTTAGGGTTAGGTTTTTTTTTTTAGTGTTTAGAATTTTATTTATTTATTTTAGGTTTTATATTTAGGTTTAGGTTTTATTTTATTTTATTTTAGATATGTTTTCTTTATTTTATGTTTAGTTTTATTTTATTTAGGTTTTTCTTTTAGGTTTATTTTATTTTTTTAATTGTTTAGGTTTTATTTATTTCATTTTAGTTTAGTTTTATTTTTTTTAATTTTTTAATTTAGGTTTAAGTTTAGATTAAGTTTAGGTTTATGTTAGGTTTTAGTTTATGTTTTTATTTTATTTTATTTTATTTAGGTTTAGTTTTTATTTATTTATTTTATTTTAGGTTTTATTTAGTTTAGGTTTAGGTGTGCATTTAGACTTTGTGGTTTAGGGTTTGTGGTTTGATGTAGGTTTAAGGTTTAGGGTTTAGGGTTTGGGGTTTGTACTTACATTTTAGCATTGTTGGTAGGTTTGTGGTTTTTGGGTTGTAGGTTGTTTTAGGTTTGGGGTTTTGGGATTGGTCTGTAGGCATGTTTTTATTTTATTTGTAACCAAGAGTTTAGGTTTATTTTCTATTTTATTTTTTTATTTTTAGTTTATTTATTTATTTTATTTTATTTATTTTAGTTTAGGTTTTTTATTTCATTTTTAGGTTTATGTTTAAGTTTAAGTTTATTTTTAAGTTGAGTTTTATTTTTATTTTATTATTTAAGTTTAGGTTTTATTTTTTATTTGTAGGTTTAGGTTTAGATTTTTATTTTATTTTTTTAGGTTTAGGTTTTAGGTTTTATTTTAGGTTTTATTTTTTAATTTAGGTTTAGGTTTATTTTTAGTTTAGTTTAGTTTGTTTTAGGTTTATGTTTAGTTTATTTTAGGTTTAGGTTGAGGTTTTATTTATTTTAGTATAGTTTATTTAAGTTTAGGTTTAGGTTAATTTTATTTTCTTTATTTTAGGTTTAGGTTTTTTTTTTAGTTTAGTGTTTACGTTTTATTTTTTATTTATTTTTAGGTTTATTTTTTTTTAGGTTTTATATAGTTTCATTTTATTTTATTTTAGGTTTATTTTATTTTTTATTTTATATTTAGGTTTATTTTATTTAATTTATTTTGTTTTTAGGTTTATTTTATTTTTTTAGTTTAGTTTAGGTTTTTATTTATTTTATTTTAGTTTCATTTTTTATTTTTAATTTATTTTATTTCTATATTCATGTTTAGGTTTAGGTTTAGGATTTAGTTTAGGTTTTTATTTTATTTTATTTTTTTGTTATTTAGGTTTAGGTTTTTTTTATTTATTTTATTTTAGGTTTTATTTAGTTTTTACTTTTTAGGTTTAGGGTTTAGGTTTGGTTTGGGGTAAGGTTTAGGGTTTGTTTGGGGTTTATGGTTTTATTAGTTCAGGATTTTGGTTTAGGGTTTAGGGTTTAGGGTTTAGGGTTTAGGTTTTAGGGTTTAGGGTTAGGGTTAGGGTTTTTTTTTTCAAAAGAAAAAGTAAACTAGCAGGTTTAGATTTATTTAGTTTATTTTTTTATTAATTTAAGTTTATTTTATTTTTTTCTTTAGATTTAGGTTTATTTTTATTTTTATTTAGTTTAGTTTATTTATTTTAGTTTAGGCCTTTATTTTAGTTTATTTTAGCTTTAGGTTCAATTTATTTTTAGATTAGTTTTATTTATAATTTATTTTCTATGTTTCGATTTTTTTTAGGTTCAAGTTTAGGTTTTTATTTTATTTTTTTAGGTTTTGGTTTTAGATTTTTATTTTAGGATTATTTTTATGTTATATTTTTTAGTTTAGGTTTAGGTTTATTTTTAGTTTATTTTATTTTATTAAGTTTAGGTTTAGTTTTAGGTTTAGTTTATTTTCGGTTTAGGTTTATGTTTTATTTATTTTAATTTAGTTTATTTTAGTTTATGTTTAAGTTTATATTATTTTTATTTTAAGTTTAGATTTTTTTTAAGTTTTGGGTTTATGTTTTATTTTTTATTTATTTTTTTTTAGTTTTAAGTTTATTGTTTAGGTTTAGGTTTTTTATTTAATTTTTATTATATTTTATTTTTATTCTAGGTTTAATTTTTATTTTATTTATGTTTTTTTTAGTTTATTTTAGTTTAGTTTTATTTTTATATTATTTTCTTTTTAGGTTTAGGTTTAGGTTTAGGTTTAGATTTTAGTTCGTTTTCATTTTATTTTATTTTTTAATTTATTTTAGCATAGATTTTTTTATTTATTATATATTTTTAAGGTTTTATTTAGTTTATGTTTAGGTTTTTTAGGTTTTTAGGTTTTAGGGGTTTGGGTTTAGGGTTTAGAGTTAGTTTAGGGTTTCATTTTGTTTTACGGTTTAAGGTTTAGGATTTATGGTTTGGGTTTATATAGTGTGTTTAGGGTTTGGTATTTAGATTTAAGGTTTAGGGCTTAGGGTTTAGGCCTTTAGGGTTTAGGGTTTAGGATTTTTAGGATTTATGGTTTAGGGTTTTGGGTTTTAGTTTTAGGTTTAGGGTTCAAGTTTTCATTTCGGGTTTAAGGTTTTTTTTTTTTTAATAGAGAACAAATTCAAGTTTTTATTTATGTTTATTTTTTTTATTTAGTTTAGTTGATTTATTTTTGGTTTATATTTTAGTTTATTTTTTAGGTTTAGGTTTAGGTTTATTTTTTAGTTGAGTTTTATTTTTATTTTACTTTTTAGGTTTAAATTTTATTTTTTATTGTTAGGTTTAGGTTTTTTATTTTATTATTTTAGGTTTAGGTTTTAATGCTTTTATTTTAGGTTTTATTTTTATTTTAGGTTTAGGTTAATTTTAATTTATTTTATTTATTTTAGTTTTTTTATGTTTAGTTTATTTTAGGTTTTTTAGTTATATTTATTTTAATTTAGTTTATTTTAGTTTAGGTTTAAGTTTATTTTATTTTTATTTTAGGTTTATGTTTTCTTTTAGTTTAGTGTTTAGGTTTTATTTGATTACAATGTCTTAGCTCACCTTAGAAAGCTTCAAAGATATGATGCCCTTGTCTTGTCCAAAGAGATGACAAAATCTCTAATCAATGCCTTACTTGATCTAGAGATATGCTTAGCTCAGCTAATCGCTACTAAAGAAGAGCCATGCCACTCAAAGGACATCTTAGAGTTACATCTGATGAAGACTTACTCCTGTGGACGACCGAGCACAATCACCTCTTTACATTACGGATGTTGGCGGATATAGACTAATCGAGTTTTTTCTGTGTGTATCAATTAACATTATGACTTAAAGAACCCTTGCCTACTTGAGGATCGACATCTCCAAACTCGTAAAAGAAAGGATGATGTTGAGAGGATTGTATGAACAAGGCGAGAGGGCCTTGTGGTGTTTATTTTTGGATGTATGAATAGAGACACCACACATCATAGGGGTGGTACTTCTTGAAGTTATCGGGATAACATTGAGGTATGATATACCGCTCAAAGATAGAGGCATCACTCTATAATGGACCTAATCACGTAATAAGGACTAAGTCATGATGGGTCTTCAAATATGAGAAATTTTTCTCCTACTTACATGGATGAATACAACATGATTTATATTAAACCAAGTTCTTAAGATCCATATGGAGGCAAGCCTCCATAGTTAATTCCATCTTAAGAAATGAAATTTCCTAAGAATACTCTCGATTAAAGTAGACAATTAGCATCTCCAAAGATTTCAAGGTTATACTATCAAAAGATTGGTTGTATTTGGAAATCAATTGGGAAAGCTCAAGGAGAAGACTTATTTTTGGAATCCAAATGGAATAAGTAAGAAATGCTCATGATACTAAGAAGCCTAGTGAACATTCCAATCTATCCTATGGTTGGGCTTTATAATTTTGAAGTTGATAAGATTTATATGTTTTGAGTTGAAATATTAATTATTAGATTTTATACTCAACACAAGGTTGTGGGAATGTTTAAGAGGTAAGGATTTATGCTCGTAGCTAAAAAAATAACAACCTCAAATCCAAATCTAGGGAGCTTTAGCAACGACCCAAATCGATAGGTGGACAAAAGGGTTTACCTCCACAAGAGAGAAATAAATTGTCCGACTGGACTTATAACTGCTAGTGAGCCTAACTCCTCCTATGATTTTAGAACCATGTAGTTTGGTCTTATGAATTGCAAGATAGCTAGGGTAGTAATTTAATTAGAAAGAGACTAAAGTCCTAAATACTCTCCCTAAGAGACAAGAGCATGAGTGGTATGTGCATATGACTTAATCTATAGATGCAAAATCTTTTCAAATTTTATTTTATTTTAGACACATCATTTTGATAGAGGCTTTATGATTTAATTTGCTTAAATGCATGATGAAATAGGTTATGGGTCAAATCAGCTAGAAGAAGGTGTTCTCCACCACAAGGGGTGCCCTCACAGGTCAAGCATTTCTTTATCGTACAAGGATGGAGCTCCTTGTTCAAGAAAAAGGAATATGCATGCATGATGTGAAACATACAACCATACAGCCAAGGGGTTGATAAATCTTTTAATTATCTTATTTATGTCTTAGGCTTTATGATGAGGCTATTAGTTGTTTAAAATTTAGTTAGGAGTGATTAGTTGGGTAGAAAAGTTATTTTTTATCCTAAGAGCCTAATCATCCAAGCCACATTAAAGCATCAATCATTTAAGAAACTATGAAAAGCATGCCATCCTAATGTGAAATGTAAATAAAACATCAAACAATTATATAAATTATTCTAAAAGAATAAAAGGTCGAGGATCTAGTACTATCGCATACAACAAGAGAGAGAAAAGATGAATAATTATAATTGTATTAAATGCTATGGAGGTCTTCTTTCTTTATATTTCCATTTCTGATTTGCTTCCTTCAGTCGATTTGGAAGGTGGTCGCTTCAAAGCCATCACAAGACACCCTAGGACAAAGCCTTCTAGCCACTACTCATTGAAATCCTCCATAGCACTAATCCTAATTCCTATTGCAAAACTTACATTTATGTGGGAAAAGAAATCTAACTACACTTGCAAAATAGAGGTTAGCTAAATATACATTTAATCCCAAGCAGTTGTATTTATAATTTAGACTTATCAATGCACACATGGGTAACTAAGCCCATCTATCCTAACTTGGATTATGCTTAAGGATTTAAGCAACCTACAAAAAGAGCCTTCACATTTAATTTTAAGCATCCCTTAAGTATAATCCCTTGCAGAAAACATGATTAGGTTAATATTGGCCTATCATCCAGTCTACGAAGCATACACCATAACAACCAATCTAAAATAATATCTCATAAAACAAAACATACATCACATCATACACCATCCTAACTTAGAGCTAGAAGTTGTGACTTAATTCTAATATGTGTATTAAGGCTTATGAGGTAAGTCTTGTTAGGCATTCATGTTGTATTTTCTAAGTGTTGAGGGATTCAATTTAACATGAATTATTGATTTCACTTGAAGTAGTTTAATTGATTTGAGAATTTTAATTTGTATTTTCTTTTGTTTCATTTGATTACACTTAGCAACTAAGTGTTATGAAGAGAGGAAAAGAGAATTCCCATCTTTCATCCCTACCTTAAGTCACTTTCTAAAGTATATTAATTTTATTTAGTTCTTTTTAGTGAATGACTTATTAAATGATTTAATTAATCCTAACTTTAAGTTCACTTTAAATAATACTATTCAAAAATGAAAGGTATCTTAAGAATAATTTAACTGAATTACTACTAGATGACATATATTAAATCATTCATTTCCATCACATGTAACATGCATATGATTTAATCCTAAGTGTATTTATACATGCAACATATTTTAGCACCTTTAAATTATGAATGTATGTGTATGTTTAGAAATTATATTTTATTTGATTGAATTATTTAAACATATTAATTTAAGATTTATCCAAATTCTTATACAAAAAGGACATAAGAAATTGCTTTTCATGGACACACATGGATGTATTCATAAATGAGTGAAAGAAAACCATGCAAAGATTGTATAATTTTTTTGAATGAATCATTTATATATATGAATTGAAGCTCTATCCAAATTTTAATGTTGAAATACATAAGAATGAAATCAAATGGGTACATGTTGTTAAACCAGGGAAGTGATGTAATCAAATAACCTCTTTGTGGATAGCTAAAGCCTCATGTTCCCGAGGATGTCTAGACTATATACTCATTACCATTCAATCTTATATAAATGAACACATGAATAGAGGAAAAAGAGCTCAACATTCATACACTTAAGCTATAAGAACATGCATTTCTTATGTATTTATAACTAGCATCATAACACATATTATTATTCATTTATAAGCTTTTGAAAAATATATTTGGATTTAATAGTGATAATAGCAATGCATATATTAAATTAAATCAACACATGCAAGCTTACATAAAGGAAACCATTTTATTTTACTTGATTTTCAAAAGATGAATACATGATTTCAAATGACATACCAAATTTAACATGATTTAAAAAGATGCCAATGATATCGATGTGATTCATTCAACCAAACTAGTTCTTAAGGACAATCAAATCAAATAAAATTATTTAAATCAAACCAAAGCTTCTTTATTAATTAAGTTTTGGATTTGATTTAAAGAGGAGAAGAGAAATCATCACTTGTTGTTTTAAACCCATTCCCACATTAGTGGTTTTATTTAAGCTAAGGAAATGTAATTAAGTTTATTTTATGGTTTATTTAAGTTTAACCCTTAATTAGATGAATTAATTACCCATACTTATGTCACCTTGAAGTAATTAACTAAATCATTATGAGTCAACATGATATGCATGGAAAATAAACTTACAGCGATCGTAGGAAATAAAAGGGGCCAAATGTAATTGGCTCATGGTTAATTATTAATTATATTAAGGGATTTAATTAACTACTCTTATGGTTTTCCCACACATGCAGACTAACCATAATTTCATTAAACTCTTTTAGGGTATTAAACACCTAAAAATCTACCCCATGATTTAATTAATTAAGGTCTGATGTGATTATGATTTCAATTTGATTAAGTAATTTAATTAATTAGTTAAATCTAAATTAATTTAATTTTAAAAAGCGTGAAATGAACATAGGGAAAGGGGTCCCAACCCTATTCCTTAGTTCAATTACTGTTGAATAATGATTAATAAACTTAATTGACCAATTTATCACTATTCATGGGATTAATTAATCATTAATTAACTTAAAAGAGTAGTTAAGATTTACTTAGTCAATTTTCCTAATTAAGTGAGCAATAAATCCTATGAAAATTATAAGAGGCAGAGGTCATCCTATTAAATTAACCCACAATATTTAGGATTAATTGCTCAACTAGTCAAGGAGTAATTAAGCTAATTAATTTAATAATTAAACTTTAATTACTATTCAAAATTAGTTTACATCATTTTTAATTAATTCTCCTCTGAAATACTTTTAAAATGAGTATTTATTTGCAATTTTTATTTCTCTATGATTTTTTATGAGTTTTATAACTTTTAGCCATTAAAAATGATTAATTAAACCTAATTAATGCCTAATCCAGTGCCATGCATGCGGGTGCTTGCATTCCACGCATGGGATTGGCTACTTAAAACTTATCCAAATTAGAGCCTATGTGGCTGCAGTGGGCATGCTTTCTCATTTGCTATCCAATCTCTATGATTAATCCCACATCTTAATAGGATTAAATCAGATCAATCTAGTGGATCTAATCACGATCATCTATTCTGATCACGTGAAATGGATGGTGCATGATCTAACATCACGTGAGTGAAGAAGAATGGAGTCTGTCCTCCATTACTGACTTGATCCGAGCTTACCCAAGCTAGATCAAGTCCAAATGGATCCCACACCTTCATGACATCGATTGGAGGGGATCCAATGGTCAAGATCCAATGAGATGCAAGTCTTCTTCAAAAACCTCCAACCCTTTTTTGCCTAAGGATCAATTTTGGAGGCATACCTTGCCAAAGCTCAAGATTGATGGCTCAAATGATTATGAAAGCTTCATCTAGTGGAGACAAACCCCGTTGAGCAGCAATTGGATAAATTCCTTGATGTTCACTTAGAAGGCCATGAACCAATGATTTGGAGCTCAACTTTGATAAAAGTCCAACCTCTGGTGCTTGGGATGCTTGGGAGATGACTTTCTCTTGCTCGATGCTACCTAGGGAAGGTCCGTGAAAAGTTAATTTTAGTTTGATGGAGAAATGGTGAAGTTATGTCAAAAATGGGAGTGTCCTATTTCAAGATGGATGGGAATGGCATTTTTTGATCGAGGAACGAGCTTGGGAGCTTAGGGAATGGATCTAGTTGCTCATCTTGGGTAGCTAGGACTCTTGAGGAATGATTTTTGTGTGTGTCTGAGTGGAAACAAGGGGGTGTATACCTCTTTTCATCTTGATTGGATGGTGGGATTGGGTTTGGCTTAGTCCCATCTCGTGAGTCGTGGGTGGAGGACGTGGCTCGCATGGTTGAAGGTGTGGAGGTAGCTGCCAAGAAGGAATCATGGCTCTAATGGGAAGGGTGAGGTGATTTCACCTCCCATGGGTCATGGCCAGCCCAACAACCCCTTGGGTGAGGTTGGGCAGCGTCCTAGGTCCCTAAGAAGATCATTGGGAGAGTACCAAGTGGCCAAGGAATGGAAATGACCACTTACATGGGCAGTTTGTCTCATGTGATGCCCTTGACACAAGGGTAGAATGATTATTTGGCATTGCATTTGATTTGGGTAGATTTGAAATGAACCAAAAGTGGGTTAGCCCAAATTTCAAGTCAATTGGAGTTGATTTAGTTAGGTTTGGCTTAATTTGACTCATTTATGTCAAATTGGGTTAGGTTGGATCAAGTTGACCAATTGGTCAAATTGAATCAAACCAAGGGTTGGGTCAAGTTCATATGATCATTTGGGATATTTTGGTTCAATTGATTTGGTTTAGTTTTTCTTAGATTTGATTTTGGCTCATTTGAATTTATTTGGGTCAAATGGGTTAAGCTGACTAATTTGACCAATTTGGCCAAATTAGCTTGGGTTGGGTGTTGGTTTGAGTTTTGTTGACCAATTGAAGATGATTATAAGCTTTGGTTTTAATTAATTTGGATTTAGTTTTGATTTAGGCCAAGTTAAACCTTTAGATCAATTTGGGCTAAGTGGGTTAATTGGGTTCAATTGAGTCAAATCATAGCATTGGTCAAGTTCAACAATTAGTTTAGAATAAACTTGATCCATTTGTTGCAATCAATTTGGTTTATATTTACCCTATGATAAACCCTTCTAAGTCTCTAGGGATTTAAGGCAATAATTTACCCTATAGCTCAAATCTAGCCCATGTATACTCCTTCAAACCAATCCAAATCAAATCACAAATCAATCCCAACTCAATTGATTTTCTCAAATCTCAAATCAATCCCAACTCAATTGAATGATTCAAATCCAAAATCAATTCTAAATCCAACTCTAATTCTAGATGATTGAAACCCATGATCAATTCCAAATCCAAAACCTTCCTTCAAGCCTTATGAATTACATCCATAAGTTTAGCTTCAAATCAACCCAAAGCCAAGTGTTTTCTTTTATAAATCACTTATTCCATCACATGTATTCACAACTATAAATGAAATTATTCAAATCATCCAAATCAAATGAATATAAATCAAACCAAATCAAACCTTTTCAAACTTTTGACCTAACAATCATAAATTAAATAAACTAAACCTAAAACCCTCCTAAGCTAAACCTAAACATAAACCTAAACCCTAATCTAGATTGAAACCTAAACCCTAAACCTTAAACCTAAACCTAAACCTAAACCTAAACCTAAGCCCTAAACCTAAACTTAAACCCTAAACTCTAAACCCTAAACCTAAACCTAAACCTAAACTTAAACCTAAACCTAAACCTAAACCCCAAAACCATAATCCCCAAACATTAAACCATAAATCCTAAACCCTAAACCCAAAACTAACATTAAACTAACTCTAAATCCAAAGAATGGGAAGAACCTTGATGGCAAAAACATCATCATCAACTAGGCTCAGTCTAGATCTGGCGGTGAAGGTGAATGCGTAGGCAGCGGTTATCATGGTGGTGGGGGGGGATCAGGTGTTGCTGGTGGATATAGAGGTGGTGGTCGGAGTAGTGGTGGTTATGGAGGAAGTACGAGCGATGGAGGTTACAACCATGGTGGTGGTGTAGGGAGAGATCGTGGATATGATGGCGGATCCTACTATTCAAGAGGCGGGAGTGGTTTTAATGGGAACGAGGGAAATTGAAGAACGATCGATCTGATCTGCTGCTTATGGAATTATGTCTTTATAATAGAGATGATTCTACTTACCTAAGGTTTTTAATTTGCTCAATAGGTGCACATTTTTATCTATGTCATTGCTTGTGTCTCAAAAAAAATATGCTACTTGGTTGATGAAATTGAAACAAAGAAATGTTGAATCTAAATTTATTCTCTGTTAAAAAACTTTAAACCCTAAACCCTAAATTAAAACTTAAACCTAAAACCTAAAACCTAAATACTAAACCCTAAACCCCAAACCCAAAATCCTTAACCCTAAACTAAGTCTACACCTTAAAAGCTAAAAACCTAAATCTAAACTAAATAAAAACTAAAAATAAAATATATAAAAAAACCTAAACTAAAATTAAATTAGAGAATAAAATAAAATAAAAACATAAACCTAAACCTAAGATAGAAAATAAAAACTAAACTAAAATAAAATAAATAAAAACCTAAACTAAACAAAAAAATAAAAAACTTAAATAAAATAAAAACTAAACCTAAAATAAAATATAATAAACCTAAAATATAATAAAATAAAACTAAATAAATAACTAAAAAAAGAAACCTAAAAAATAAATAATAAAACCTAAACCCTAAACTAAAAAAAAAAACCTAAACTTAAAGAAAATAAAATAAACAAAATAAAATAAACCTAAACTAAAATAAATAAAACCAAAACCAAAATAAAAAATAAACTAAACTTAAACCTAAACCTAAACCTAAACTTATGAAAATAAAATAAATAAAAAATAAATCTAAACCTAAACTAAAAGATAAAACCTAAAAGATAAACCTAAAAATAAAAAATAAAATATAAACCAAAAAAATAAAAATAAAAATAAAAATAAAACTCAACAAAAAATATACCAAAACCTTAAAAAACTAAAATAAAACACCTAAACTAAAATAAATAAACTAAACTAAATAAAAATATAAAATATAACTAAATAAAAATAAAAAATAAAATAAACTCAAAGAAATAAAAAATAAACTAAATAAATTAAATAGACCTAAACCTACCCGTTTACTTAATTTAAAAAAAATACCCTAAACACTAAATCCTAAACCCTAGAACTTAAACCCTAAACCTTGAAACTAACCCTAAACCCTAAACCCTAAAACTACAACCCTAAACCCTCAACATTAAATCCCTAAATCCTAAACCCTAAACGATAAACCCTAAATACGAAACCCTAAATCTTAAACTCTAAAACTCTAAACCCTAAACCCTAAACCCTAAACTAAACCTAAACCTAAAACCCTATAACCCTAAACCCTAAACCCTAAACCTTAAACTCTAAACCCTAAAACCTACAACCCTTAACCCTAAACCCTAAACCTTAAACTAACCCTAAACCCTAAACTAACTCTAAACTAAACCTAAACTCTAAGAATGGGCAGAACCTTGATGGCAGGAACATCAGCATCAACTAAGCTTAGTCAGATCCGACGGAGGCAAAGTCTTGGATAATCATAGTGGTGGTGGGGATCTGAGGTGCTGGTGGATATGGAGGTGTTGGTTGGAGCAGTGATGGTTATGGATGTGGGAGGAGCGATGGAGGTTATATATGTGGTGGTGACAGAGGAAGAGATTGGGGATATGATGGAGGATCCCACTACTCAAGATGCGGGGGTAGTTCTGATGGGAACTGGAGAAACTGAAGAATGACCCATCATCTGTGCTACTCATGGAACTATCTTTACAATAGAGTTTACATATCAAGTATTTGCTGTGCTCATTTTCTATCTATGTCATCGCTGGTGTCTTAGAAAAGTTGGGGTGCTACTTGGTTGATGAAATTAAAAAGAAGAAATGTTAAATCTAAATTTGTTCTCTGTTAAAAAAAACCTTAAACTCTAAACCCTAAAACCTAAACCTAAACCCTAAACACTAAACCCTAAACCCTAAACCCTAAACACTAAACCCTAAAAACCATAAACCTTAAACCCTAAACCCTAAATCCTAAACCCTAAACCTAAACCATAAACCCTAAACCTTAAACCCTAAATCTAAACCCTAAAACCATAAACCCTAAACCCTAAAACTTACTACCGTAAACTTTAAATCCTAAGCCCCAAACCTTAAACCCTAAATCCTAAAGCCTAAACTAACCATAAACCTAAACCCTAAACTCTAAACTAAAACTAGTCCCTAATCCTAAACCCTAACTTTAAACCAACACCCTAAACATTGAATAAATATTTCATTAAAAGTAGATATAAAGAATGATGTAGTCCTGACATAGTTATGGTAGCTAAAAAAATGTCTTCAAGAGACTTTCCCTTGACTATTAGAGATTTGAATAACCTAAACCCTAAGCCTAAATCATATCATAGTATAATGTAGCATCATATATTTGAGCATGTAGTGTTGTGTTTTTGTATGTTATAGAATGTCTAGAAATTTTTTAGTATATTATTTTATTATGACCTATAGTCTATATTAATATAAATCATAAAAATTTTGATTTAGTAAATCAGTTGATGAAATTGATTAAATTTGAAGTGGGAATTAGGTTGTAGTACCAAAGGTGTTCTACACCTCTTGTAGTCTGAAAAGTAAGATTTTATGTTCAAAATAAATATTATATGTTGTAGCATAATATAGAATCATATATCATAATATATTGTTCTTCACATTTTAAATTCTTTTAGTATTTTATAATCATTATTTATAAAAATGTTGATTTAGACTTTAAAATGGTGGAATTTGGCCAAATTCATAATAAGTAGAGCATGGCATCATAATATATTGTCTCAATTAAAAATATGTAAGTGATACTACTAAAATATATAGTTTTTTTCTTATTTATACTAATTTTATTATTTTTTATTTTAAGCAATCCATTGTGATGTGATTTACAATATAATATAATATGTTATAGTGTATTATAATATAGGATGCCATGACATAGTGTAGCATCATGCATTATAGCTTACTATTATGTATTACTACTTGTTATTTAGCATATTTAGTTTGTCATAGTATGATGTAGCAAAGTTTGTATAGGTATAATTCATAAAAAATACTAATTTATAGGCTGAGATGATGGATTTGGCTGAATTTAAGGTAAGCTTTAGGGAACATCATTGGGGGTGTGCTATAGTGTGTCATTTAATCAAAAGAATGGAATTTTGCATCCAAAATAAATGTTAACTTTTCAACCAAATATTATAAATTTTTTGCTTAAAGTGATTCATTTTAAGGTGTAATGTAAGATAATATATTATATGAAAGGTTATTAAAATATAATGTACATAACAATATAACTTCATATATATATATGAATGTGGTGGTGTGTTACTAAATGTTATTATACATTTTAGTATGTGTTAATTTTTTTATAATACAATGGGTCAAAACTGAAAAAAAATGTTAATTTGAAGGTTGAGATGGCAAAATTATAAATTGCTTATGCCAAAAAACAAAACCAAAATTATGTAATTGTGTACCATTTCTAATAGAAAAATAACAATTTTACATCCACAATGAACATTATTCAAATTTTGAGAAAATTTTGTTATTTGTTCCTTTTAAGTGATTCTAATGAGGTGTAATGTTAGAATATATATTATATTATAGCAAATTATAATATAACATCATATCTTATAATATAATATAGTGTGATAATTCACACTATAATATGTTTAGCATGATAATGTATAGTTAGTTTGAGCTTGCACCATCACAAATCATAAAATGTTGATTATAAAGTTAAGATGATGTAATTTGAATGAATGCATTATTAGGCTTTTGGTTGAAGTGTGCATAAAAGAAAAATAAGATTTGATGAGAATTCAATGTCAAGGACATGGAGGGAGATCTACTAGGGATAACACATGTATTAGACATGACATGGGGTCTGGCATAGAAGAATAAAATATGTTACAAATAAGGTTTAAATTTGAATTGATTATATGATTTTTGGAAAGAAGATCCACTAGGGATAAGAATCTATAATCCACTAAACTAAATAAAATAAATTAAACTAAAAATAAACCTAAACCTAAACTAAAATATAAAACCAAAAAAAAAACCTAAAATAAAAACCTAAAACGTAAACCTAAAAAACTAAAATAAAAACTTCTACCTAAACCTAAAATTAAAAATAAAACCTAAACCTAATAAAAATAAAATAAAACTAAAATAAACAATAATCATAAACCTAAACATAAACTTAAAAATAAACTAAAACCTAAACAAAAGAAATAATCTTAAAATAAATAAACTAAACTAAATAAAAAAAAATCAAATTTTAGGTTTAGTTTTTTTTTTTAGTTTAGGATTTAAGTTTTATTTTTTGGTTTATTTTTTTGGTTTAGGTTTTTATTTAATTTTTTTATTTAATTTTAGGTTTATTTATTTTTATTTTAGGTTTAGTTTTTATTTTATTTACGTTTTTAATTTTATTATTTTCTATTTTATTTTCTTTTTAGTTTTGGGTTTAGGTTTCGATGTAGGTTAGGGATTATGTTTTAGTTTATGTTTTGATTTTATTTTATTTTTTATTTTATTTCAATTTAGGTTTTTAATTTATTTTATTTTTAGGTTTTATTTAGTTTAGGTGTAGCATTTAGCTTTTTAGGGTTTAGGGTTTAAGTTTACTTTAGGGTTTAGGGTTTGTGGTTTAGAGTTGAGGGTTTAGGGTTTAAGATTTAGGGTTTAGGGTTTAGGTTTTAGGGTTTAGGATTTAGGGTTTAGGGTTTTAGGGTTTAGGGTTTAAGGTTTAGAGATTTTTAGGGTATATAGTTTAAGGTTTCAGATTTAGGGTTTATGGTTTTTAGGGTTTAGGATTTAGGACTTAGGGTTTAGATTTTAGGTTTAGGGTTCAAGATTTAGTTTAGGGTTTAAAGTTTTTGGTTTTTTTTAACAAGTAACACTTCAAGTTTTTAAGACACAAGTGACGACATAGATAAAAAATGAGCACGCATAGAGCAAATCAAAACCCTAGATAACTAGAACCATCTCTACCATAAAGATATATTTCCATAAGCATTAGATTGGATTGGTCATTCTTCGCTTCTCCATTTCCCAGAACCACACCTCCTCAAGTAGCAGGATCCACCATCATATCCCCACTCTCTCCCTCCACCACTACCACAGTTGTAACCTCTGTCGCTCCTCCTGCCTCCATAACCACCACTGCTCCGACCACCACCTCCATATCCACTAGCACCTCTAGCTCGCCCACCACCATTCTGATAATAGCTACCTCCGCCTTAACCTCCATCGCCAGATCTAGACTTAGCCTGGTTGATGGTGATGTTCCTGCATCAAGGTTCTGCCCATTCTTAGGGTTTAGGTTTAGGTTTAGGTTTAATAAGTTTTGTGGTTTAAGTTTATTTTTTAATTTATTTAGTTACTTTAGGTTTAGTTTTAGGATTTATGTTTTAGGGTTTAGAATTAGGGTTTAGGGTTTAGTGTTAAGGATTTTAGGGTCTATGCTTTTAAGATATAGGGTTTACGATTTATAGTTTTTTAGGGTGTAGGGTTTAGTGTGTAGGGTTTAGTGTTTAGGGTTTAGGGTTTAGGGTTTAGGATTTAGAGTTGAAGGTTTTATTTTTAAATTAAGTAAAAGAATAAGTTTAGGTTTATTTGGTATATTTAGTTTATTTTTTTTTTTTTATTTTACTTTATTTATTATATTTTTTTTATTTAGTTTCTTTATTTATTTTAGTTTAGGTATTTTATTTTAGTTTATTTTTTTAAGTGAGTTCAATTTTATTTTATTTTTAGGTTTAGGTTTTATTGATTTTAGGTTAATGTTTAGGTTTATTATTTTTAGGTTTAGCTTTTAGGTTTTATTTTATGTTTATTTTAGGTTTTTTTTAGTTTAGGTTTAGGTTTATTTTATTTATTTTATTTTATTAAGTTTAGGTTTAACTTTAGGTTTAGTTTATTTTAGGTTTAGGTTTAGATTTTACATTTTTTAGTTTAGCTTATTTTAGTTTAGGTTTTTAAGTTTTTTTTTTATTTTGTTTATTTTATTTTTATTGTAGGTTTAGGTTTTTTTTAGTTTAGGGTTTAAGTTTTTTTATTTCTTTTTAGGTTTTATTTTAAAGTTTATTTTTTAGGTTTAGGTTTTTATTTAGTTTTATTTTATTTTACATTTATTTATTTTTATTTTAAGTTTAGTTTTTATTTTATTTAGGTTTTTTTCTTAGGTTTATCTTATTTTTTAACACTACCATTGTCGGTCCCAAGTCCCGATGCAAAAAGGGGAGGGTTGCGTTAGGTAGTCAACAACCTGCATAAAATTTGTCAAAATAATCATCACATGAATCCTTTAAATCATTGTGTTAACCCTAGGGAGTCCCTTGGAAGCGGTTGAATAAGGAAAATGTGCTAGAGTCACTACATCGTGGGTGCGTGTTAAATAAGCAAGGGTTCCCATATGGATGGATGCGGCAAAGAAGTTAGTCCATGAAACTAGAATTAGGTTAGGATCTTGGAATATACATCATGTAAATTAATGGAATTAATAGATATTATGGTTCATAGAAAGATAAATATTTTATGTGTTCAAGAAACTAAATGGGTTGGTGAGAAGGCCAAGGAGATTAATAGGCTAGGTTTTAAACTTTGGTATTCAAATAAAAGTCAAACTAGAAATGGTGTAGGTGTGATTATAGATAAAAGTTTGAAGGATAATGTTATAAGTATTAATAGATGTGGAGATAGAATTATAGCTTTAAAGATTATTGTTGTACTAAGATTATCAATGTTATAAGTGTCTATGCTTCTCAAGATGGTTTGGAGGTAAGCTCAAAAGAAAATTTTGGAATGAATTAGAGGATTAATACAAAAGATACCTCTTGAAAAAAATATTTATTGAGGGAGATTTAAATGGACATGTTGGGTGGTAGAAGATTTTAAAAGTATTCATGGTGGTTATGGATTTGGAGTGACTAATGAAGAAGGTAGGACTATATTAAATTTTTCCTTAGCTTATGATTTTGTAGTTGCTAATACTTCATTTAAGAAAAGAGATGAACATATTATTACTTATAAAAATGGATCTAGTAAAACACAGATTGATTATTTTATGATAAGAAAAATATATCGTTTAGATTGTAAAGATTGTAAGGTCATTCCAAGTGAAATTTTAAGTACCCAACACTTTTAGTTTTAGATTTTAAGATGAAAGGTTGTAAGAGAAAAATAAACTAAATTATTGTCCGATTAGATGGGGACACTTAAAGAACACAAAAAAATATTTTAAGAGCAAGCTACAAGAAATTAGAATTTGGGATGTTCATAAGGAAGCTAACTATGTGGGAAAAATATTATGAAATTGAGCAAGTTGCTAAGATGTGCTTGAAGAATCAAAAGGAAAATCTTATTTTAATAAGAATAGTTGGTGGTGGAGTCGAGAGAAAAGATAAGAAATAAGAAGCATTGTTATAAAACTTGGTTTAGATGTAAAACTCGAATTGGGAAAGATATAAAGTGGTCAGAGATTCTAAGAAAGCAATATATGATGCAAAAAATTTACCTTTTAGTGATTTATACAATAGATTAGATACCAAAGAAGGTGAAAGATGTATGTATAAGTTAGCCAACCAAAGAGATAGGAGAAGTAAAGACATAGTTCAAGTGAGGGATATTAAGGATAAAAATAATAAAATGTTTTTCTTAGAAAAAGATATTAAAAATAGGTGGATGAGGTATTTTGATAAACTTTTCAATGAAGGATCTGAAAGTATGATTAATTTTAGCAACCTTAATACCCTAAACAAAAATAGAGAATTTCATTTTTATCATCGTATTAGTAAATTTGAAGTTAGTGAAGCTTTAAAGAAAATGAAATGTGGAAAAGTAGTAGGACCGGATAATATTCCAATAGATGTGTGGAAATGTTTAGGAGATCAAGGAATTTCTTGGCCAAATCTTTTAATGTTATTTTAAAGAAAAGATGTGATGAGGAGAAAGAGTTTGTTGGTTCCTATATTTAAGAATAAATGTGATGCACAAGAGTGTGCAAATTATAGAGGAATTAAGTTAATGTGCCATACATTAAAATTTTGGGAGAGAGTAATTGAGCATAGGTTATGATGTGATATAGAAGTTTCTCACAATCAGTTTGGTTTCATGCCAGGTAGATCTACTATGGATGCTATACATTTGTTAAGAGGTTTGATGGAGAAGCATAAAGAAAGTAAGAAGGATCTACATATGATATTTATTGATTTAGAGAAAGCTTATGATAAAGTCTCAAGAGATGTTCTTTGGAGAGTTCTAGAATAGAAAGGAGTTAATATTGGTTATATTCAAGTCATTAAGGATATGTATACTAGAGCTGCTACTTGTGTCAAAACACAAGGAGGATTGACAAAATATTTTCCTATTTCAGTTGGATTACAGCAAGGATCAACATTAAGCCCTTATCATTTTACTTTAGTTATGGATGTTCTTACGAGGCCTTTACAAGAAGATGTACCTTGGTGTATGCTTTTTGCTGATGACATTCTTCTTATTGATAAGACTAGAGAGGAAGTCCAACAAAAACTTGAATTATGGAGGCCAACTTTAGAAACTAAAGGTTTTCTTTTAAGTAGATCTATAACTGAATATATGGAGTGTAATTTTCGTTGTAGAAGTTTTAGTGGTAGTGTGGTGACTTTAGGTGATCAAGTAATTAATAAGAGTGAGCGATTCATTTATTTAGGCTCGATTGTTCAAAATGATGATGAAATAGTTGGAGATGTTATTAGTAGAATTCAAGTTGGATGGTTGAAGTGGAGGAATGCATCTGGCCTATTATATGATAGAAAATTTTCACTTAAACTTAAGGGAAAATTTTATAAGATGGTGGTAAGACCTGCAATGACTTATGGTGTAGAATGTTAGACAATAAAAGAGAAGCATAAAACTAAGTTTAGTGTTACAGAGATGAGGATGCTCAGGTGGATGAGTGGCTTTACTCTTAGAGAAAGAATGCAAAATGAGTATGTTCGGGAAAAATTTGGAGTAGCTCTAGTGGTAGATAAGATTAGGGAGAGTCACCTTAGACGGTTTGGCCACATAAAGCGTCGTCCTGGATGAACTGATTAGAGAGTAGAAGCATTAGATTTTCTTATGTTAAGAAAGGTAGAGGTAGACCGAAAAAGACTTGGTTAAGATGTATAAAAAATGATCTTAGTATACTTGAATAAAATGAGAATTTGACACATAATAGGACACAATGGAGACGAAGGATTCATGTAGCATAACACCCAGTGGGATTAAGGCTTGTTATTGTTTATCTTATTTCTTTAGTTTAGTTTAGGTTTTATTTGATTTATTTTAGGTTAATTTTCTTTTTTTATTTTATTTTTTTTTTTTAAGTTTAGTTTTAGGTTTTAGTTTTAGTTTTATTTTATTATATTTATTTTATTTAAAGTATAGGTTTTTTAATTATTTTATTTTTAGGTTTTATTTTTTTTAGGTTTATAGGTTTAGGTTTGGTTAGGGTTTAGGGTTTTAGGTTTAGGGCTGATTTAGGGAAGGGTTAAGGTTTAGGTTTAGTTTTGTGGTTTGGTTATTTAGGGTTTAAGGATTAGAGTTTGGTAGTTTTAGGTTAGTTTATGGTTGGGTTTATGGTTTAGAGGTTTAAGGTTTAAGGTTTATAGTTAAGGGTTTAGGGTTAATTTAGAGTTTTGGTAGGTTTAGTGTTTAGGTTTGGGTTTAGGGTTTAAGGTTTAGGTGGGTTTAGGATTTAGTTTAACGTGGTTAGTTTAGGTTTACAATTTATGGTTGGGTTTAGGGTCCAGGGTTTTGAGTTTAGGGTAGGGTTTAGGATTTATGGTTTGGATTGTAAGTGGGGTTGTAGTTTATAGAAAGTTTTAGAGTGTGGGTAAGGGTTTAGAAGGGTTTAGGTGGTTTTTTTAAAAATAATAATTAATCCAGAGGTTTAGGTTTATTTAGTTTAGTTTATTTTATTTATTTAATTTATTTTTATTTTATTTATATTTTTTTTATTTAGTTTTAGTTTATTTATTTTAGTTTAGATTTTATATTTTAGCTTATTTTTTTAGGCAGGTATTTTAGGTTTATGTTTAATTTTGTTTAGTTTTATTTTATTTTATTTTTAGGTTTAAGTTTTATTTTATGTTTAGGTTTAGGTTTTTTATTTTTTTATTTTGTATGTTTAGGTTTTAGGTTTTTTATTTTAGGTTTATTTTACATTTTATTTTAGTTTAGTTTAGTTTTATTTTTATTTTATTTATTTTATGGTTTAGGTTTAGTTTATTTTAGGCTTAAATTTAGGTTTATTTATTTTAGTTTAGTTTAGGTTTAATTTATTTTAGGTTTATGTTTTATTATTTATTTATTTATGTTTTTTTTTAGGTTTACTTTTTTAGGTTTATGTTTTTTATTTATTTTTCTTATATTTCATTGTAAGTTTATTTTATTTTTATTTTACATTTGGGTTTTATTTTATTTAGATTTTTTTTATTTTTAGGTTTATTTAATTTTTTAGTTTAGTTTAGGTTTTTATTTATTTTATTATAATTTGGTTTATATCTTTTATTTTATTTTATTTTTAGGTTTAAGTTTTAGTTTGGGTTTTTATTTTTTTAAATTTTTATTTATTTATGTTTAAATTTATTATTTATTTATTTTAGGATATATTTAGTTTAGGTTTAGGTTTAGGTTTTTAAGGTTTAGGTTTTAGATTAGGGTTTGGTTAAGGGTAGGGTTTAGGATCATTTAGGGTGGGTGGGGTAGGTTTGGGGTCAGGTTTAGGGTTTAGTTTATGGTAGGGTTTAGGGTTTGGGGTATATTATTAGGGTTTAGGGTTTAGAATTTTTTTTAAAATTAATTAAACCAATAGGTTTTTTCTAATTTATTTATCTATTTATTTAGATTATTTTATTTTTTATTTTATTTAGGTTTTATTTAGTTTAGTTTTTATTGTTTTAGGTTTATTTATTTTAGTGTGATTATTTATTTTAGTTTATTTTTTAGTTTTAGGTTTAGGTTTATGTTTATTTTTTAGTTTAGTTTTTTTTAATTTTATTTTTTAGGTTTAGATTTTATTTTTTATTTCTAGGTTTATGTTTAGGTTTTTATTTTATATTTTTAGGTTTAAGTTTTAGGTTTTCATTTTAGGTTTATTTTTAGGTTTTCTTTTTTTAGTTTAGGTTTAGGTTTAGTTTTAGCTTTTATTTATTTAAGTTTAGTTTATTTTAGTTTAGGTTTAAGTTTTCTTATTTTGTCAATTTTTGGTTTTTGTTCATTTATTTTTAGGTTTTTATTTTTGGTTTGTTATTTAGGTTTAAGAATTTTTATTTAATATTTTAGGTTTTATTTAATTTAGGTTTTTAGGGTTTAGGGTTCAGGCTTAAGGTTTTTTTTTTGTTTTTTTTTTATTTTTATTTTTTATTTTTTTAGGGGAAGCCTCATGAGGGGTATTTTATTACCACAAAAAGTGGGTTACAAGGTCCTTAAAGGGGATAAACTCCAGATCTACTGCTCAAAGAGCTACATTCAGCCTAAGGAGTAAATCCCCAGTCTAAGTACAGGCAAAAGCAATAGAACACTTTAAAGCAATCAAAAGATAGATTTGCATAATAAACCAAAAGCAAATTATGACCAATACTCAGACTTGAGAATGACTCACTATGGTGCAAACCCGCAAGAAAAAAGGAAGGAGGTCCCAAAATTTACAATGACAAAAATAGAAGGTGTGCAATATGATGTCAAAAATGCAAAGTCTGCAAAATTTAGAAAAGAGAAAAGATAGAGAAGGCTCAGGCTCAGTCACACCAGGATAGGGCAGATGCAAAAGTGTGCATCCAAACATCAGGAGAAGGGTTACTTCACAAGAGCTACTACCAAACCAAAATGGAGTGAAAATATCACAGCCATCATACCAACAAAATGGGGAGATAGCAAAAGGCAGATTGAGTGGATTACAAACACACCTAATCGACAATATCATCACCATATCAAGAGAATACTGAGCAAATGTGATGGAGCCAACATTTAATCGATAGGATCAGAGGGGACCATAACAAATGAAGACATCTGGAACCAAGCCAAACAAAGCAACCTCATGCATTCGTGGATTAAGAAACCACAAGAAAGGTAAATCAAGAAAGTCCCTTAAGTTACCACGAAATTATAGCAGAAAGCACAACAAAACATTAAGAGATAAAAGATAATGTCACACAACGAGACAAATTGATCGTGAAAATCGAAAAGCTACCACATAAGGAACATTCATAAGAAGAACAATATCCCAATTCAGCCCGCAATCCTTGCAAATACCCCCGGCTTGCCATAATAACAATCATTGAGAGTATACAAACCTTAGGTTAAGATCAAATAGAATAGTTGAATAGGCACAGTGATCTGCACAATACTAACAACACTAAAAGGGATACTATAGCAGGTTAAGAGAGGGGACAACTAATCGATAAACCAAATCCATAAACATCCAAAGTCTTAAAATAACAGGTAACATCGAATAGTATCAAATTCTCAAATGACACTCCAATCCAAGAAGGTAACAAAGACAAACCCAATAGATGTAGGATTACAATATAAACAATGACTGTAAATATGATTCACATCCACCAAATGAGCAAAGAACCCAAAGAAAAAAATAATCGGAAATCGAAAAGTCACTCCCATCGAGCAACTAATGCTAATAACATTGTACCAGAATATAAAATAAGAAGATGATTCCAAGTAGAGACATCATTACTAAGCAAAAATTTTATGACAATAAAGATCCAAAAATAGAACTTGCTCAGACAGTAGCAGGCAAGGTGGCAAAAAATAGTAGGAGGAAAATTGGGAGAAGCAGCAATAGAAAAAATCTGCAGCAGCCCGAACCCAAATGGATTAAAAAACCAAATCAACAAACAAATCAACAAACAACCATGGCAGCAAACCTCCAAAACCCAAAAGGTAATTAAACCCAATCCATTCCAGTACAAGGATTTCAGACCAAAATAACCATTAAAAGAGACCAGGTATTATAATTTCTTCCCTTGAAAGCCGAGGTTAGGCATTATATAAGCAAGGACATCTAGCAGAAAATCAAGCCCAAACCAAAAATCCTTTCATCATAAGTGTTGAAACCTTTATGAATTAGGCCTTTAAGGAGTAAAGGGTCCCAAGGAATGTAAGCATCAGCCAAAGAAATACTATAATCATCAAAATAAAAATTGCAACCAGCAAAATGCATAGTAATCCATTGCCTAGAAGCAACATAGGTAGTAGCAATGCTCCAAGCCATATTGTCAGTGAGAAAAAACTAGTTAAAGAAGTTAGTACTAAAATCTAAGCCCATCAAAAGATAGCTTCCTCCAAAGAATGGTTAATTCTCTCGGTTTAGAAATGAATGTATCAATGAGATTAAATTCCCAAGTGGGATTGCAGTTATAAAACCAGTAACAGGTAACACAAGGCTCAACTGGGTTCCAATTCAAGAGATTGATGTGCATATAGACAAATTCGATCAATGAAAATCAGAAAAGCTACCACATAAGGAACATTCATAACAGTAGCAACAATATCCCAATTCAACCCACAATCTTTGCAGAAATACCCCACAGGCTTGCCATAATAACAATCATTGAGAGTATACAAACCATAGGTTAAGATCAGAACAATTGACAGTACGTGATCCATAATACTAGAAGACTAAAAGGGATACTATAGCAGGTTAAGAGTAGATAACTAATCAGATAAACCAAATCCACAAACATCCAAAGTCTTAAAATAGCAACAGGTAACATCAGACTATAGTACCTCTCAAACAGAAATGACACTCCAATCCAAGAAAGTAATAGCACAAACCCAATAGATGCAGGATTATAATATAAACAATGACTATAAATATGATTCACAGCCACCCTAAAATGAGCAGCAACCTAGCCAGAAATAATCCATGCAATCATAAAGTCACTCCCATCAGAGCAACTAATGCAACATTGTAAGCCACTAGAATATAAAATAAGAAGATTATTCCAAGTAGAGATATCATTACCAAGCAAAAATTTTAAGATAATAAAGGTCCAAAACCAGAACTTGCTTAGACAGTAGCAGGCACGAAGGCAAAAAATAGCAGGAGGAAAACTGGGAGAAGCGCAGAGAAAAATCAGAAAAACCCAAAGGGGATTAAAACCAAATCAACAAACAAATCAACAAACAACCATGGCAACAAACCTCCAAAACCCAAAAGTAATTAAACCCAATCCATTCCAAGACAAGGATTTGACGAATAACCATTAGATATTACAATTTCTTCCCTTGCAGGAAAGCATGCTGAGGTTAGGCATTATATAAGCAAGGACAGCCGGCTGTATAGAAAGTCCTGAGGCCCAACAGCCAACCAAAATCCTTTCAGCATAAGTGTTGAAATCTTTATGAATTAGGCCTTTAAGGAGGAAAGAATCCCAAGGAATGTAACCATCAACCAAAGAAATACAATAATCATCAAAATAAGAATTGCAACCAGCATAATGCACAGTAATTCATTGCCTAGAAGCAACATAGGTAGTAGCAATGCTCCAAGCCATATTGTCAATGAGAAAAAATTGGTTAAAGAAATTAGTACTAAAATCTAAGCCCATCAAAATAGATAACTTCCTCCAGAAATGGTTAATTCTCATAGGTTTAGAATTGAATGTATCAATGAAATTAAATTCCCAAGTGGGATTGCAGTTATAAAACTAGTAATAGGTAATACAAGGCTCAATTGGGTTCCAATTCAAGAGATTGATGTGCATATAGTTTAACATCTGCCCCATAATATTGTAAATGCCAAAAATAGAAATCTTCCAACTAAAGGAGAAGGGCCAAGAGCAAGACATCAATGATATCTATGAGGAGTATCCATAAAGAACACAAGGAAACAGAAAACCAAAAAAAGGGAGGAAGAGGAGAATTAGATTGAGGTAAGGAAGCTTAATTATCCAAGAACTGCACACAAGTATTTGGGTAATGTAAATTGATCAAAGAAGATGATACTTTCTAATCTCCTTGATTAGCAAGGTAATCAAGACGTGCATTACCTTCACGCCAAACATGAGTGATGTTAAAATTCAGTTAAGAGAGAAGAGCCCTAGTTTGCTTGAGGAGCTAGTACAAACAAGCATTGCTCATATAGGTAAAAGTCAAAAGGTCAATTAGTAGAAGAGCGTCCACCTCTAGCCAAATATTGAGCCAGCCATTTTGAAGACAAATTTCTAGAGCTTTGTGGACGCATAAGCAAGATAAGGGACAAGGTCGGGAAATAAGGGGATAAGCAAATGCACATAGGATTATACCCTTAGAATCAAAATGCCTCCACAACCGTGAGCCATTATGAGAGACAGCCATCAATGTTAATTTTAATAATATGATCAAGAGGTTTTTTCCAAAAAACTATTCTATCATTTCGATAGTAAGTCGGTCCGGAAGGTTGAGGCCCGCTTTATTGGCTTGATTTACTTTTTAAAATGTTTGTGATGAATTAAATTGGCTTTAAACAAATCACAAATTTTGTTTTAATTCTAGCAATAATCCTCATGTGGTTCATAATGAATCACGATGTTTAGTTTCATTTCGGTCCATCCATATAAACCAAATAAGAGTAATGGCAATTATGATTTTAATATGACCTTTAATTGCATTGTCAAAGTAAACTTCAAGAAGTTGATATAAAGTAAAAGAATAATTAAAATTGACAATGTTGAATAGATCGTCATACCAAATCCAAATTTTAGAGGCAATAGCCCCATTAACAAAAACATGGTTAACATTCTCAATATGAGAACAACATTGACATTTTGAGGGTAAATAAAACCCTTTACCCCAGAACAAAGAGTCAACAGGAATATAGTTTTTTAGGATACACCAAGTTAGAATAGAGTAAGAAGAGGGGATATTATTATTTCAAATTTTGGAGAACACAATAGAATAATCCTGAGTGTCTTTAGTGTGAAGCCACACATTTTTAAGATTGAAATCCCCATTATGAGATAGCTTAAAGATAATCTGATCATGATTGTTAGGAGTGATAGGGATATTAGTAATCATATTTAAGAAAGTGGAAGGAATAGAATCAATAATCTTACTAGTGTTCCACTTGTAGTTTTGCCAGAATGAATTAACTTTAATAGCGGAAGTGGAGTGAGTGTAGAGTAAGTCATCAATGGATCCACAACCACTTGTCTTGCCAAAAGAAGGAATTGCCGAGTTTATGCCCCAAAAAATTAAGGATTCGCATCCCATTTGAGAACAAAGTCTTCTCCACATAGGAGAATCACCCATTTAAAGGGACAAATGAGAGGATGTTTACCGGCAATATTTAGAAGTCATGAAATTCCCAAAGACTATTTTTACTCCTAAAATTCCACCAAAGTTTGTAGGAGAAGGCATTGATAACTTCTTTGATGGATTTACACCCCTGCACCTCCCTCTTCAAGAGTACCACAACTTTTAGACCAAGATGACGTGCATTCTTTTAGAGGAGGTATCCCTAAAAATTTGTTTAAGAGACGCGTTCAATTCTATTGATGGTAGAGTTGGTAGGCAATGGTTTGAAGAAGGTATATAGGCATGGAATTTAGAGTGCTCTTGATCAAGGTAAGCCACCAAAAGAGAGTAAATGAAATTCCCAAACCGAAATTTTGTTAGAAATTTTCAATTAGATCATCAAAAGGTGTGATCTTTTTGGCCTTTAAAAGCTAGCCCCAAGGTAATTAGGGAGTTGATTTTGCTTAAAATTAGTAATTGGATATTTGGTTAAGTCTATTAGGAGGAATCTTAGTTGAAGGAATAAAACGCATTTTCCTTCATTAAGAAAAGACCACTAACTTTACCAAAATCATTTAAGAGGTTCTTAATGGTTTTAACATGTTGAAGTGAGCCAGAAGATAATGAAATCATCTAAAGCTAAGATGAGAAATAGGGAAACCTCCATGAGTTTTAAAAGACATATTAGGATTATTAGCGAAAAGATCATTAAGGCTCCTAGACAGGTATTCAATAGCGATGATAAAAAGAGACGTGAAAGTGGGTCACCTTGCCTCAAACCATGGCTAGAAAGAAAGAAACCTATGGACTCACCATTCATGATAATTGAAAACCAGACATTCGTGATACACCTTTTTATAATTTGGATAAAACTATCAGAAAAACCAAACAAATTCAGGATTTGAAAGAGAAAATCCCAAAAGAGATTGTCAAAGGCTTTAGCAATGTCCAGTTTGAATAAGATGTTGCCTCCTATAAAAGGGACATCAATGTCATGAACCAGCTCTTGAGCAAGAAGAATATTATCCGATATTGCTCAGGTGTTTAACAAAACCAGTTTGATTTGGGAGATGATTTTAGGAAGCAAGCAAAGCCTATTATTTATTAATTTAGCAATGAGTTTTTGAAAAAAGGTGCAAAGACTAATCGGTCTAAAATCGCTCCAAGATTCAGGATAATTGGTTTTGGAAATAAGGACAATAGAAGTGCTTGAAAAGTATTTGGGAATAGGATTGCCATCAAAGAAATCAAGATCAACTAAGTAAAAATGGCCAACAATGCTGAAAGAAGTGGTAGCAGTCCGTGACCAAAGAGAGTCGTTGTTCATGTTCTTAAGAGTATTACTAATCTCCTCTTCGGAAGGACACATAGTGACTAAATGATTATCCTCACTGTTAATCATAGAAGGGATAAGATGGGTGTTTGTTAAAGTTCCCAGCAATGGATTAGAATTTAATAAAGTTTGGAAATGATGTATGAAAGAATCCTTAATATCATTGTTATCGGTTATCCATTCACCATTAGAGTTCTTAATTTTCTTAATCAAGTTTAAGGCTTTCCGTTTATTTCAAATGGCATGAAAATACTTGGTGTTTACCATCACAATATGTTTACTAGCGACTTTTGATGCCAATAGGTTTCTTCCATGTTTTGATAATTAACCAAGTTATTCTTGGCAATGTTCAACTCCTCAAGTTTATCGGGATCAAGAGCCTCTTCAAGAGAACAAACCTCTTGTTCCATAGCTTTAAGATTTGTGAAGAGGTTTTAAAATGTGTTTGTTCCACCAATTGAGATTTTGTTTAAGTCTTTTGAGCTTATGCCAAAGATGAGTCATACCTTGAACAAAATTATCCCGAAAATATCCAATTAGGAACGACATTGGTGAAGTCACTATGTTGGGTCCACATATTTTGAAATCTGATGAGAGTACAGGGTGGGGGGGGGGATTTTGAAGGAAATCAAAAGAGGAGCATGATCACAAAGTTCTCAAATGTTCAACAATGGTAGTAGGCCACGATTGATCCAAAGAGAATTAAAGAGGGTCCTATCAAGACCAAAGTCTAGAGTTGTGCCACGTGAAGTTAGACCAGAAACCAATGTCATCGATTGCAATCAAGGATCATATTTGAGAAGTCCTCCATGGAATGAAGGTTAGGAGAACATCCTCCCCTTCTTTTGAACTAGCTATGATATTGAAATCACCTCCAACCAACCGAAGGTTAGAGAGGAAGTGAAGGTGTAAGTGATTCCAAAGGATGTTCCTACCTATTACAAGAAGCATAGATAAAAGAGCCCAAAGCTGATAAGTCACCTAAAGAGATTTTGACATTAACCAATTGGTCAAGATCATCAATGATGGAAATGGTGATGGAGTTATGCCAAAAGCACCAAATTTTATTATTAAGATTGAAGAAGAAATTATGAAAACCAAGGGATCTAGCGACAAAAGCAATCTTAGAAGAATTAATGAAAGGTTCAATAAGAACAAGTAACTTGATATTATGAACGATAAAGACTCAACACCATTGCGCAGGAAGAGACCCACAACCCCGGATATTCCAAATAAGAAAATTAATCATAAGGGGACAACCAAAAGGGAAAAGGAAAAAAGAAAGGAAAGAGAGGAGAGAAATGATGACACATTACTTGTGTGGGGTGAAAGAAGAGCGAGTGGTTCTAGTGAAGTTATTATAGGAAAATTTTGCTTTGTAGGGTTTTTTGTTTTTAATTTATCTCCATCTGAAAGGGATTGATTTTTGGGTTCCAGAATAGTAGAAGAATCTATCAATGTTTTAGAAGAGGGGATTTCACCTTCTTCCATATCGGATAGAGTGTGAGAAATTGGGTTCAATTGACGATCACTCTGATGGGAAATAGATGGGGAAGTTCTGGCACCATTCATAATACAAATATCTTTCTCAATGTGTTCTGAAGCCATAGGGTCATCATTATTTTGGTCCATTATATGATTCCAATTCACATTGTTTAATTGGGTGTCCAATATAAGGCTACCATTCAGATTTTTAGTAGAATTTAAATGAAGCAAAGAGCTATCATGGGAAACTAGATTATTACAAGCAAGGGTGAGGATTGGTAAATTGCCATTGGTATCATCACACCCCTCAATGGCTGTTTTAGTACCAAGGTCAGAGTGTTTTCCACTGGACAGATCAGTAGGAGGTGTAAGGAGGAGAGGTTCTTTTGGGTATCTTTAGGCACATATGCTAGAGTATTGGTTTTCCCAGATCCTTTAGTGGTATTCATATTATGTGGTAAATTTTTTTTGAGTTTAGGATGAAGCACAAAGCATTGTGAGTGATCGTGCTCGTGAATCTTGCAGTGAGTGCAAAAGACAGGAAAGTTTTCAAAATCGACTTTTTGACTATATCCAAATTTTTTGGAGCCAATCCAAACCTCTTTGGGATATTTTTTTGTGATGTCTATCTCAACGAGAATACGAGCGACAGATGGCCTAGATCTAGTTGCCGTTGCTTGATCTATTTGGAGAGGCCTACCAAAAAGGCTGCCAACAGCAAACAAAACCTGATGAGTGACATAATGTATTTGCATGTTAGGAAAAGCAAGCCAAAGAGGGACAATGGGAGATTCCTCTTTGACATCAAAGAGGGGCGGCCATTTCAATAACCGCATTTGACGGTTATGCATGAAGTAAGAGCGACGAGCGAAAACTCATGAATAATCTAAATCATTTGAGAGGTGAATAAGAATGTGACGGGGTTCGATCAGCCCGATAAAGAAAGTACCCGATAATTTTAAACTATGAAAAAATGAGCGAATATTATCAAGAGTCGGGCGTCTAAGGGAGAATTTACCCACCAAAGCGAACTCGAAGGGCTTAGCAAGTTTCTCAACATCCCGACCAACATTACATTGCCGACAATCCATGATAAGATGTCAAAATGAGATTAATCAAGCATTTGAGCTAGGGATCTTACAAGATAAAGCATCTTTGAATGATTTAACAATACATTAAGTGCAATCAATCCAAAAACTTATAGAGTCGAGAGCAAAGTCGGTGTGATTCGGAGACCGAGCCTCGCCATAGCTCTAATCCAAGGACGCCACATACTGGGAGCCCGACACACGCCAGCCGGAGAAGCAGAGAAGCTGCCAAATACCGAGAACCACCAATCAACCGAGGAACGCAAAATCAGAGAGGAGCGAGAGGAGTGGGGGGTTGGTATTATTTTTGTTCAGCTTTAGGTTTAGGGTTTAGGTTTAGGGTTTAGGGTTTAGGGCTTTAGGCTTTAGGGTTTAGAGTTTAGGTTTAGGGGGGTTAGGTTTTTAGGGTTTAGGGTGGTTTAGGTTTAGGTTTGTTTAAAAAATTAAAATGGTTGGTTTACTTAGTTTATAGTTTTCTTATTTTAGTTTATTTTATTTTTTTTTAAATTGGTTTTATCTTGATTTAGTTTTTTTAATTTATTTATGCTTGTTTCTTCTTTGGCTTTATTTTAGTTTATCTTTTAGGTTTAGGTTTATTTTTTAGTTTAGTTTTATTTTCTTTATTTTAGGTTTAGGTTTTATTTTTAGTTTTAGATTTAGGTTTATATTTTATTTTATTTTAAGGTTTTGGTTTTAGGTTTTTATTTTAGTTTTATTTTTAGGTATAGGTTTATTTTTAGTTTATTTCATAGGTTTAGGTTTAGTTTAGTTTAGGTTTATGTTTACATTTTATTTATTTAGTTTACTTTATTTTAGTTTAGGCTTAGGTTTATTTCATTTGTAGTTTAAGGTTTGGTTTTTTTTTTGTTTAGGATTTTAGTTTTTATTTAGTTTTTATTTTTTTATTTTTTTTATTTTTAGGTTTATTTTAGGTTTACTTTTTAATTTATTTAGGTTTTTTATTTTCTAGTTTAGTTTAGGTTTTTATTTATTTTATTTTAGCTTAGTTTTATTTTTTATTATATTTTCTTTTTAGGTTTATGTTTAGGTTTAAGTTTTATTTATGTTTATATTTTATTTTATTTTATTATTATATTTTGGTGTAGCTTTTTTAATTTATTTTAATTTTAGGTTTTCTTTAGTTTAGGTTTTAGCTTTTAGGGTTTGAGGTTAAGTTTAGGGTTTAGGGTTTAGGGTTTAAGGTGGGGGGTTAGGGTTTATAGGGTGGTTAGAGTGGGCTAAGGAGGGCTTAGGGTTTAGGATTTAGAGTTTCGTGGTTTAGGTTTATGGTTTAGGTTTAGGGTTCAGGTTTTAGTTAAGGGTTTAGAGTTTTAGTTTTTGGTTTTTTTATTTATTTATTTTAACAAAGAATAAATCTGGATTCAACATATCTTATTTTTGATTTCATCACCCAAGTAACACACCAAGTTTTCTAGGGAATAAGTTGCAACATAGATAAGAAATGAGTATGCATAGAGAAAATCAAAAACCCTAGATTATAAGAACTATTTCTACTATAAAGACGTAGTTTCATAAATAATAGATCAGATAGGTTATTCTTTAGTTTCTTCAATTCCCATCAGAACCACCCTGGCCTTTCGAGTAGTGGGATCCACCATCATATCCCCTCTCTCCCCCTCAGCCACCACCATGGTTGTAACCTCGGTCGCCCCTCTCCCCTCCATAATCACCACTACTCTGACCACAACCTCCATATCCACTTGCCAGATCTAGACTAGCCTAGTTGACGGTGATGTTCCTGCCATCAATGTTCTGCCCATTCTTAGGGTTTTGGTTTAGGTTTAGGTTTATTTGGTTTTAAGGTTTTGGTTTATTTTTAAATTTTTTTAGTCACTTTGGGCTTTGTTTTAAAGTTTTGGGTTTAAAGTTTTGGAGGGCAAGGCTTTTAGGTTTAGGTTTAGGATTATGCATAAGGTGAGAGTAGGGCTCAGAGGGCTTTTTGGGTTTAGGGTTTAGGGTTTAGGAAGGGTTAGGTTTAGGGTTTAGGAGTTTGGATGGTTTAGGGAGAATAAGGTTTAGGGTTTAGGTTGAAGATTTAGTTAGTTATTTTTGCTTATGGTTTTATTTATTTATTTTAAGGTCAGGTAGTTTAGGGTTAGAGGGTCATGGTAAGGTTTAAGGTTTATGGTTAGGATTTGAGTTAGGGTGTGATTTAGGGTTTAGAATTTTATAAAAAGAAAGTCCCAGGCACAGGCTTTATTTGTAGGATTTAGTTTAGGGTAGTATTTTTGGTTTATTTATTTTAGTTTAGTTTCTTTTAGTTTAGGTTTATGTTTATCTTTATCTGTTTATTTTAGTTTAGATTTTTATGGTTTAGGTTTTATTTCTACTTATTTTTAGGTTTATTTTTAGGTTTAGGTTTATTTAGTTATTATTTTATTATATTTTAGGTTTCTTTATTTTATTTTATTAGCTTATTTTTATTTAGGTTTTATTTTAGGTTTTTTTATTTTTTACTTAGTTTGATATTTATTTATTTAATTTAATCTATTTTATATTATTTTATTTCAGGTTTAGTTTAAGTTTATTTAGGTTTTATTTTATTTTATTTTATTTATTTATTTTATTTATTTTATTTTTAGGTTTTATTTAGTTTAGGTTTAGGTTTAGGTAGGGTTTAGGGTCACGTTTGGGTTTGGAGTTGGGATTAGGGTTTAGTGTTGTAGAATTTTAGGGTTTAGGGTTTAGGATTTTGATTTTAGGGTTTTGGGAGGGTAGGGTTATAACGTAGGGTTTAGGGTTTAGGGTTTAAGTTTAGGGTTGATGGTTTATGGTTAGGGTTTTTATTTTATTTTTAAATTAAGTAAACGTGTAGGTTTAGGTTTATTTAGTTTATTTTTATTTATTTTAACTTATCTTATTTTTCTTTTAAATTTTTATTTAGTTTTTATTTTATTTTACTATAAGTTTATTTTATTTTTATTTTAGGCTTAGTTTTTATTTTATTTAGGTTTTTTATTTTTAAGTTTAGTTTTTGCTTTTATTTATTTTATTTTATTTTTGGTTTTATTTTTTATTTTATTTTGTCTTTAGGTTTAGGTTTAGGTTTAGGTTTAGGTTTAAATTTAGGTTTTAGTTTATGTTTTTATTTTTTTTTTTTTTATTTCATTTTAATTTGGTTTAAGTTTTTTATTTATTTTAATTCAAGGTTTTATTTAGTTTAGGTTTAGGTTTTTTTTAGGTTTGGTTGGGTTAGTTTAGTGTTTGCCTTAGGTTAGTTTAGAGTTTAGTGTCGTTTAGGATTAGGGTTTTGAAATCAGTTTATTTTAGTATTTAGGGTTTGGGGTTTAGGGTCACTTTAGGGTTTAGGGTTTAGGATTTAGAGTTGAGGTTTAGGGTTATTTAGGGTTTAGGATTTAGTATTTAGGGTTTAGGGTTTAGGTTTTTTTAATTAAGTAAATTTATGGTTTTGGTTTATTTAGTTTTATTTTGTTTTATTTACTTTAGTTTAATTATTTTATGTTTATTTATTTTGGTTTATGTTTTCATTTTAGTTTATTTTAAGTTTAGGTTTTGGTTTATGTTTATTTTTTTAGTTTAGTTTTATTTTATTTTATTTATTAGTTTAGTTGTATTTATATTTTGGGTTTAGGTTTAGGTTTTTTTTTAGGTGTAAGTTTTAGGTTTTTATTTTAGGTTTATTTTTAGGTTTTATATTTTAGTTTAATTTTAAGTTTATTTTTAGTTTGTTTTATATTATTTAGTTTAGGTTTTCGTTTAGGTCTAATTTATTTTAAGTTTAGGTTTACATTTTATTTATTCTAATTTAGTTTATTTAATTTTTGGTTTAGGTTTAAATTATTTTTATTTTAGGTTTATTTTTTTTTAGTTTATGGTTTAAGTTTTATTTTTTATTTATTTTTAGGTTTTATTTTTAGCTTTATTGTTTAAGTTTAGGTTTTTATTTAGTTTTTACTCTATTTTATTTTAGGTTTATTTTATTTTTATTATACATTTAGGTTTTTATTTTTAGGTTTCTTTTATTTTTTTAGTTTAGTTTTTGTTTTTATTTATTTTATTTTAGTTTAGTTTATATTTTTGATTTTATTTTATTTTTATGTTTTCGTTTAGGTTTTAGTTTAGGTTTAGGTTTTGGTTTTAGTTTAGGTTTTTATTTTATTTTATTTATGTTTAGGTTTCTTTATTTATTTTATTTTTAATTTTTATTTAGCTTTGGTTTAGGGTTTTAGGGCTTAGGGTTTAAGTTTAGCGTTTAAATCTTAGCGTTAATTTAGGGTTTAGGATTTGGGGTTTAAGGTTTAGGGATGAGGGTTTAGGGTTTAGGGTTTAGGGTTTAGAATTTACAGGCATAGGCTTTAGTTAGGATTGTGGTTTTAGGATTTAGGGTTTAAGGATTAGGGTTTAAGGTTAAGGATTATAGGTTTAAGGTTTAGGATTTGGGTTTACGGTTTAGGATTTACGATTTATGTTTTTTTTTAAATTAACTAAATCGATAAGTTTAGGTTGATTTAGTTTATTTAGTTTATTTTTTATTTATTTCAGTTTATTTTATTATATATTTTTATTTTGGATTATTTTTTATTTTGTTTTGTTTATTTATTTTAGTTTAGGTGTTTTATATTATTATTTTTAGGTTTAGGTTTAGGTTTAAGTTTATTTTTTATTTTTAAGTTCAGGTTTAGGTTTTTATTTTATTTTTTTAGGTTTAGGTTTTAGGTTTTTCTTTTAGGTTTATTTTTAGGTTTTATTTTTTAGTTCAGGTTTAGGTTTATTTTAGTTTATTTAATTTTATTTAATTTAAGTTTAGGTTTAGGTTTGGTTTTATTTATTTTAGTTTAGTTTATTTTAGTTTATGTTTAGATTATTTTTATTTTTTTAATTTTATTTTTATTTTAGGTTTAGGTTTTTTTTAGTTTAGGGTTTAGGTCTTCTTTTAAGGTTTATTTTTTAGGTTTAGGTTTTTATTTAGTTTTTATTTTATTTTATTTAAGGTTTATTTTATTTTAATTTTGCATTTAGTTTTATTTTTTATTTGGTTTTTATTCTTATTTATTTTATTTTATTTTAGTTTAAATTTTTATTTATTTTATTTTAGTTTATTTTATAGGTTTATTTTATTTTATATTTAGGTTTAAGTTTAGGTTTTATTTTATTTTATTTTATTTTATTTTAGCTTTTCTTTTAATCCATTTTAAACTTTAGGTTTTATCTAGGTTAGGTTAGGGAGTAGGAGTGGCCCAGGGTTTAAGCCCAGTGTGGGTCAGTTAGCCCAGGCCCAGGCTCAGTTGGCTCATGATCTTGCTGCTTAGTGGCCTGCCTGTTTTAGGGCCCAGAGTTTAGGAGTGGTGATCAGGCTCAGTGGTTTAGGTGTGGTGTAGAACCTGTGGTCACTAGGGCCTGTGGCCTGTTTAGGTTTAGATTTAGGGTCACCAGAGTTCAACAAGGTTTAGGGTTTTAGGGTCAGGGGCAGTGGTGGGTCCCAGTTTTGGGCTCACTTCACATCAGCCTATAGTCAGGTTTAGGTGGGCATAGATTTAGGATCTTTATTTTAGAGCTTAGGGTCCCCGGAGAGTGAGTGGTTTGGGTAGGGTTAGTTTTATGGTTTAGGGAGAGCCTGGGTAGGATTTGTCCAGTGTTTGGGTATGTGAGTTTTTTTTAATTCAAGCTAAGTAGGTTTAGGTTTAGACCGAGGAAAATCTAGATTGCCAAGTTAAAGTGATGTTCTACCCACAACCAATATTAGGTTTAGGAGTTTAGGTTTATTAGGTTTTAGGGTTTTGGTTTATTTATTAATCTATTTAGTAATTTAGGCCAGTTTATTTTGTTGTGTTTAGGTTTAGGGTTTTAGGTTTGGGTTTGATTTAGGGTTTGTGGTTTTTTGTGGGTTTATGCTTTATGGTTTATGGTTTATGGTTTTTTTTAGGTTTTAGGAGGTTTGGGTGAGGGTTTTGGGTTTAGGGTAGGTTTGTGGTTTAGGGTTTAGGGTTTAGAGTTTAGGATTTAGTTAAATGTTCACTTTCTTTAAATTAGGTAAACTTATAGGTTTAAGTTTATTTAGTATATTTAGTTTATTTTTATTTATTTTTTTATTTTATTTTTTTATTTTATTTATGTTTATCTTTATTTTATTTAGTTTATTTTATTTATTTTAGTTTATTTATTTTAGTTTTTATTTTAGTTTATTTTTACGCCAGGTTTAGATTTAGGTTTATTTTTTAGTTGAGCTTTATTTTTATTTTTATTTTTATTTTTAGGTTTATGTTTTATTTATTATTTTTAGGTTTAAGTTCAAAGTTTTATTTTATATTTTTAGGTTCAGGTTTTATGTTATTATTTTTAGGTTTTAATTTTTACATTAGGTTTAGGTTTAATTTTATTTTATTTTATTTTATTTAGTTTAGGTTTAGGTTTAGGTTTTGTTTATATTAGGTTTTGGTGTAGGTTTTATTTATTTTAGTTTAGGTTTAGGTTTATTTTATTTTGTTTTTCTTTTAACTTTAGGTATTATTTAGTTTAGAGTTTAGGTTTTGCTTTTTATTTATTTATTTGTCTATTTTTTAGGTTTAGGTTTTTATTTTATTTTATTTTAGCTTTATTTTATTTTTATTTTACATTTAGTTTTAATTTTCTTTATGTTTTTTATTCTTAGGTTTATTTTAATTCTTTGTTTAGTTTAGGTTTTTATTTATTTTATTTTATTTTAGGTTTTTTTAATTTTTTAATTTTAGTTTAGTTTTTTTATTTATTTATTTTATTTTATTTTTATTTTAGTTTAGGCTTTAGGTTTTGGTTTTAATTTAGGTTTTCATTTTATTTTATTTATTTTATTTTATTTAGGTTTAGGTTTTTTTATTTATTTTATTTTTTGGTTTGATTTAGTTTTTGTTTAGGATGTTAGGTTTTTAGGCTTTTAGGGTTTAGAGTTTAGGGGGTTTAGGGTTTACGATTTAGGGTTTAGGGTTTATGGTTTAAGATTTAGGATTTAGGGTTTAGCATTTTGGGTTTAGGGTTTAGGGTTGTAGGTTTTAGGGTTTAGGATTTAGGATTCAAGTTTTAGTTTAGGGCTTACAGTTTGTGGTTTTTTTTAAACAAAGAACAAACTAAGATTCAACATTTCTTCTTTTCGATTTCATCATCTAAGTAATAAACCAGGGAAGTGAGGTAATCAAATGACCTTTTAGGGGCTAGCTAAAGCCTTGTGTTCTCGGGATGTCTAGACTATAAACTCATTACCATTCAATCTTATATAAATCAACACATGAATAGAGGAAAGAGAACTCAACATTCATACACTTAAGCTATAAGCACATGCATTTCTTATTTATTTATAACTAGCATCACAAGACATATTATTATTCATTTATAAGCTTTTGAAAAATACATTTGGATTTAATAGTGAGAATAGCCACACATATATTAAATTAAATCATCACATGGATGCTAACATAAAGGAAATAAATTTTATTTTACTTGATTATGAAAAGATGGATAATCAAATGACATACCAAATTTAACATGATTGGAAAGAGGACAATCAAATATAAGCATGTGATTCATTCAGCCAAACTAGTTCTTAAGGATAATCAAATGAAATAAGATTATTTAAAGCAAACCAAAGCTTCTTTTTAATTAAGTTTTGGATTTGATTTAAAGAGGAGAAGAGAAATCATCACTTGTTGTTTTAAACACATTCCCACATTAGTGATTTAATTTAATTTAAGGATATGTAATTAAGTTGATTTTATGGGTTAATTAAGTTGAACCATTAATTAGATGAATTAATTACCCTTACCTAAGTCACCTTAAAGTAATTAACTAAATAATTATACGCCAACATGATATGCATGGAAAATAAACTTGCAATGATCCTAAGAAATAAAAGGGGCCTAATGCAATTGGCTCATGATTAATAGTTAATTAGATTAAAAGACTTAATTAATTACTCTTATGGTTTTCCCACACATGTAGACTAACCATAATTTTATTAAACTCCTTTATGTTATTAACCACTTAAAATTCTTCCTCATGATTTAATTTATTAAGGTCTGATGTGATTATGATTTCAATTTGATTAAGTGATTTAATTAATTTGTTAAACCTAAATTAATTTCATTTTAAAAAAATGGTGAAATGAACTTAGGGATTGGGGTCCCAACCCTATTCCTTAGTTCAGTTACTATTGAACAATGATTACTGTACTTAATTAACTAATTTATTACTATTCATGGGATTAATTAATCATTAATTAACTTAAAAAAGTAGTTAAGGTTTAATTAGTGAATTTTCCTAATTAAGTGAGCAATAAATCCCAAGAAAATCATGGGAGGTAGAGGTCATCCCATTAAATTAACCCAATAAAATTTAGGATTAATTTCTCAAGTAATAAAAGAGTAATTAAGCTAATTAATTTTATAATTAAATCTTAATTACTATTCAAAATTAGTTAAGGTCATTTTAATTCTCTCAGATACCTTTAAAATGAGTATTTATTTTCATTTTTTAATTTCTTTATGATTTTTTATTATTTTCAAAAGTTTCAGCCATTAAAAATGATTAATTAATCCTAATTAAAGCCTAATCCTATTGACGCCATGTGGCGCACTGATGCGGCACAAACTCCACATGGCTCCGCAAGATTGGCTACATAAAACTTATCCGACTCAGTGCCAACGTGGCGGTGGCGGATGCATTTTCTCATCTATCATCCGATCTAAGATCAAATTACTATGATTAATTCCATAACTTAATAGGATTAAATTAGATTGATCTAGCAGATCTAATCACGATCGTCCGTTCTGATCATATAGAACGGATGGTGCCTGACCTCACATCACGTGAGTGAGGGAGAATTGAGCTCGTCTGCCATTGTTCACATGATCTGAGCTTACCCGAGCTCTGATCAACTCCAAAAGATCCCACACCTTCAATACATCGATCGGAGGGGATCCAATGGTCAAGATCACACGAGATGCAAGTTTTCTTCAAAAATTTCTAGCTTATTTTAGGCTAAGGATCAGTTTTGGAAGCATACCTTGCCGGAGCTCAAGACCGGTAGCTCGAACAGTTAAGAAAGGTTCATCTAGAGGAGACGAAGCCCTGTTGAGCAACAATTGGATCAATTCCTCGATGTTCCCTCAGAAGGCCATAAATTGATGATTTGGAGCTCAGCTTTGATCAAATCCCACCTTCGATGCTTGAGAAGCTTGGGAGATGATTCAATCTTGCTTGATGAGGTCTAGGAAAGGAGCGTGGAAAGTTAATTTGAGTTTGTTGGAGAAATGAGGAAGTTAGGTTAGAAATGGGAGTGTCCTATTTTGGGATGGATGGGAATGGCATTTTTTGATCGAGGAATGAGCTTGGGAGCTTAAGGATTGGCTCTAGCAGGGAATCTTAGGTAGCCAAGGCTCTAAGAAATGATTTTTGTGTGTTTGAGTGGAAACAAAGGGGTGTATAATCCCCCTGACCCCCTTCATCTTGATCAGACAGTGGGATCAGGTTTGGCTTCTAGTAGCTGTCCGGCCATCTCAGGGAGTGATGGGTGGAAGGGATGAGGTAAGTTGGCACGGCTTGGTTGGTTGAAGGTGTGGAGGTGGCTGCCAAGAAGGAATCATGGGTGTCCTATGGATTTCAAATGCTCTAATTAGGAGGGTGAGGCGATTTCACCTCCTACGGGTCAAGGCTGACCCAACCACCCCTTGGGTCAGGTTGGGTAGTGTCCTAGGTGCCTAGGTGGACCATTACGAGATTACCAAGTGGCCAAGGAATAGAAATGACCACTTACATGGGTGATTTATTTCATGTGATGCCCTCGACCTAAGGGTAGAATGATCATTTGGCATTGGATTTTATTTGGGCAAATTTGAAATGAGCCAAAAGTGGGTTAACCTAAATTCCAAGTCAATTGGAGTTGATTTAGTTAGGTTTGTCTCAATTTGACCATTTAGGTCAAATTAGGTTTAGTTGAATCATGTTGACCAATTGGTCAAATTGGGCCAAACTAAGGTTTGGGGCAAGTTCATATGATCCTTTGAGATTTTTTGGTTAAATTGGTTTGGTTTAGTTTAGCTTATATTTGATTTCGCCTAATTTTAATTCATTTTGGTCAAGTGGGTTAAGTTGACTAATTTGACCAAATTGGGCAAATTATCATGGGTTGGCTGTTGGTTTTGGTTTAGTTGACTAATTGAAGATGATTGTAAGCTTTGGTTTCAATTAATTTGGATTTAGTTTTGATTTAGGCCAACTTGAACCTTTAGGTCAAATTGGGTTTAAGGTTTAGGGTTTAGGGTTTGGGGTTTAAGGTTTAAGGTTTAGGGTTGTAGGTTTAAGGGTTTAGGTTTTAAGGTTTAGGGTTTAGGGTTTAGGGTTTTAGGGGTTTTAAGGTTTAGGGTTTTAGGGGTTTTAAGGTTTAGGGTTGAAGATTTAGGGTTTAGGGTTTAAGGTTTAGGGTTAGTTTTAGGGCTAGGTTTTATTTTTTATTATTTATTTATTTATTTATTTAATGTTTATGATTTATGGTTAGTTTAGGGTTTAGGGTAGTAGATTTAGGGTTGTAGGTTTAGGGTTTAGGGTTGTAGGTTAGTTTTAGGGTTTAGGGTTTAGGGTTCTTTTTTTTTTAAATTAAGAAAATTGGTAGGTTTAGATTTATTTAGTTTAGGGTTTAGGGTTTAGGTTTAAGTTTTATTTTTTTAGTTTAGTTTTTTTTAGTTTTGGTTTATGTTTTTTTAGTTTGTTTCTTTTAGGGCTAGGTTTTTTTTTAGTTTATGGTTTAGGTTTTATTTTTTATTTATTTTTATGTTTTATTTTTAGGTTTATTTTTTAGGTTTAGGTTTTCATTTAAGTTTTATTTTTTTATTTAAGTTTTGTTTATTTTTGTTTTACATTTAGTTTTTATTTTATTTATGTTTTTTATTTTTCAGGTTTATTTTATTTTTTAGCTTAGTTTAGGTTTTTATTTAATTTATTTAGTTTAGTTTTTATTTTTATATTATTTTATTTTCAGGTTTAGGTTTATGTTTAGTTTAGGTTTTTATTTTTATTTTATTTCTTTATTTTATTTAGCTTTAGATTTTTTTATTTATTTTGTTTTTAGGTTTCATTTAGTTTAGGTTTATGTTTTTAGGTTTTTAGGGTTTAGGGTTTAGGGTTTAGGGTTTAGGGTTTGGGGTATAGGGTATAGGGTTTAATGTTGTAGGATTTAGGATTTAGGGTTTACGATTTAGGTTTTAAGGCTAGTTTTTCTGATTTTAGGTTTAGCTTTTAAAGTAAAAAAGTAAAGTGGTAGGTTTAGGTTTATTTAGCTTATTTTTATTTATTTTAGTTTATTTTGTTTTTTCTTTTAATTAGGTTTATTTTTATTTTTATTTTTATTTAGGTTTTTATTTTTTTTATTTTAAGTTTATTTTATTTTTATTTAAAATTTTATGTTTAGGGTTTAGGTTTTTCTAAAAAAAAATTAAGTAAATTGGTAGGTTTTGGTTTATCTAGTTTATTTTATATTTTTAATTATGTTTATGTTTAATTTTTATTTTGTTTAAATTATTTTTTTATGTTCATTTATTTTAGTTTAGGTTTTTTATTTTAGTTTATTTTTTAGGTTTTGGTTTTGGCTTAGGTTTGTTTTTTAGTTTAGTTTATTTTTAATTTATTTTTTAGGTTTATGTTTTATTTTTATTTTTAGATTTAGGTTTAGGTTTTTATTTTAAGTTTATTTTTAGGTATTATTTTTTTAGTTTACGATTAGGTTTATTTTTAGTTTATTTTATTTTATTCAGTTTAGGTTTAGGTTTGGGTTTAGTTTATTTTAGGTTTATGTTTACATTTTATTTATTTTAATTTAGTTTATTTTAGTTTAGGTTTAGGTTTAATTTATTTTAATTTTAGGTTTATGTTTTTTTTTAGTTTAGTTTATGGTTTTATATTTTTATTTTTTAGGTTTTAATTTTATGTTTATTATTTAAGTTCAGGTTTTTTTTAGTTTTTATTTTATTTAATTTTAGGTTTATTTTTTTATTTTACATTTAGGTTTTTTATTTTTATGTTCATTTTTTTAGTTTAGTTTTGGTTTTTATTTATTTTATTTTAGTTTAGTTTTTATTTTTTATTTTATTTTAATTTTAATTTAGGTTTAAGTTTATGTTTTAGTTTAGGTTTTTATTTTATTTTATTTAGGTTTAGGATTCTTTATTTATTTTATTTTTAGGTTTTATTTAGTTTAGGTTTAGGTTTTTAGGTTTTTAGGGTTTAGGGTTTGGGTTTATGGTTTAGGGTTTAAAGTTTCAGGTTTTAGGGTTTAAGGCTTAGGGTTTAAGGTTTAGGGTTTAGGATTTAGCATTAATTTAGGGTTTAAGGTTTAAGGTTTAGGGTTTTAGCATTTAGGGTCTAGGGTTTAGGGTTTTTAGGGTTTAGGGTTTAGGTTTCATGTTTTACTTTAGGGTATAGGGTTTTTGTTTTCTTTAACGCAGTACAAATTCATATTTAACATTTCTTCTTTTGATTCCATCAATAATGTAACACACCAAGTTTCTAAGAGATAAGCGATGACATAAATAAAAAATGAGCATGGATAGGGCAAATCGGAAACCCGGGATAGAGCATCTCTATTTTAAAGAAAAAATTCTATAAGCCGTAGATCAGATCGGTCGTTCTTCAATTTCTCTAGTTCCCATCAAAACCACTCTAGCCTTTAGAGTAGTGGGATTCCCCATCATATCGCAGATCTCTCCCTCCCCACCACCACCTATCTTGCTCCTTGCTCATCCATAACCACCACTACTATGACCACCACCTCAAAACCCACCAGTACCTCCAGATCCCCCACTACATCTGTGGTAATTGGCGCATCCACCTTCGACACCACCGTCAGATCTTAACTAAGCCTGGTTGATGGAGATGTTCATGCCATCAAGGTTCTGCCAATTCTTAGGGTTTAGGTTTAGGTTTATTTGATTTTAGGTTTAGGTTTATTTTTTAATTTATTCAGTTACTTTAGGTTTAGGTTTAGAGTATAGTGTTTAGGGTTTGGGTTTAGGGTTTAGGTTTTATGCTTTTAGGGTTTAGGGTTTAGGGTTTAAGGTTTTTTAGGATTTAGGGTTTAGTGTTTAGGGATAAGGACTGTAGGTTTAGGGTTTAGGATTTACATAATATATATATATTTTAAATTAAATAAACCTAAAGGTTTAGGTTTATTTAGTTTTTTTCGTTTATTTTTATTTATTTTAGTTTATTTTATTTTATATTTATATTTAGGTTTATTTTTAATTTTTATTTAGTTTTGTTTATTTCTTTAGGTTTATTTATTTTAGTTTTTCTTTTGTTTTAGTTTATTTTTTTGGTTTAGGTTGATGTTCAGGTTTATTTTTTGTTTAGTTTTATTCTAAGTTTATTTTTTAGGTTTTAAGGTATACTTTTTATTTTTAAGTTCAAGTTTAGATTTTTATTTTATTATTTTAGGTTTATGTTTTAATTTTTTCTTTTAGGTTTATTTTTAGTTTATTTAATTTTATTTAATTTAAGTTTATGTTTAAGTTTTTGTTTTATTTATTTTAGTTTAGTTTATTTTAGTTTAGGTTTAGGTTTATTTTATTTTGATCATTTTATTTTTATTTTAGTTATAGGTTTTTTTATTTTGGGATTAGGTTTTATTTTTTATTTTTTTGTTTTATTTTATCATTTATTTTTTAAGTTTAGGTTTTTATTTATTTTTTATTTTATTTTATTTTAAGTTTATTTTTTTTACATTTAGTTTTTATTTTATTTTGGTTTTTTATTCTTAGGTTTATTTTATTTTTTAGTTTACTTTAAATTTTTATTTATTTTATTTTATTTTTTTGTATTCGTTTATTTTATTTTATGTTTAGGTTCTGGTTCAAGTTTTTATTTTATTTTTATTTTATTTTTATTTTTTTTAGGTTTAGGTTTTTTAATTTATTTAATTTTTAGTTTTTATTTAGTTTAGGTTTAGGTTTTTAGGTTTTTAAGGTTTAGGGCTTGGGGTTTCAGTTTAGGGTTTACGGTTTAGGGTTTGGTGTTTAGGGTTCAGGGTTGTACATTTTAGGGTTTAAGGTTTTGGGTATAGGTTTCAGGTTTAGGGTTCAGGTTTTAATTTATGGTTTAGGGTTTATGGTTTAGGGTTTAGGTTTTAGGTTTAGGGTTGTATGTTTTAGTGTTGGGTTTAGGGCTTATGGTTGTAGGTTTTAGGGTTTAGGGTTTAGGGTTTAGGGTTTAGGGTTTAAGGTTTAGAGGTTAAGGTTTAGGGTTTTACGGTTTTAGGTTTTAGGGTTTGGCATTTAGGGTTTATGGTTTAGGGTTTAGTGTTTAGGGTTTAGGGTTCACTTAGACTTTAGTGTTAGTTTTGGGTTTAGGGTTTTTAGTGTTTAGGGTTTTGAGTTAGTTTAGGGTTTAGGGTTTTGTGTTAGGGTTTAGGGTTTAGTGTTTTGGGTTTTTTAGGGTTTAGGGTTTAGGGCTTAGGGTCATAGGTTTAGTGTTTAGGGTTTAAGGTTAGTTTTATGGTTTAGGGTTTAGGGTTTAGAGTTTAGGATTTAGGCTTTAGTGTTTAGAGTTTAAGGTTTTCATTTTTAATTAAGTAAACTAGTAGGTTTAGGTTTATTTAGTTTATTTTTATTTTTATTAGTTTATTTTATTTTTATTTTTATTTAGGTTTATTTTTTATTTTTATTTACTTTAGTTTATTTCTTTCAGATTTATTTATTTTAGTTTAGGTTTTTTTATTTAGTTTATTTTTTAGGTTTCATCTAGGTTTTTGCTTATTTTTTAGTTTAGTTTTATTTTTATTTTATTTTTCATGTTTAGGTTTTATATTTTTTATTTTTAGGTTTTGGTTCAGGTATTTATTTTTTTCTTTTTAGGTTTAGTTTTTAGGTTTTTATTTTAGGTTTATTTTTAGGTTTTTTTTTAAGTTTAGGTTTATGTTTATTTTAGTTTATTTTATTATATGTTATTTAGGGTTTAAGTTTAAGTTTAGGTTTAATTAATTTTAGTTTCATTTATTTTAGTTTATGTTTATGTTTATTTTAGGTTTTGAGTATTTTTTAGTTTAGGGTTTAGGTTTCATTTTTTATTTATTTTTAAGTTTGTTATTTAGGTTTAGGTTTTATTTAGTTTTTTTAAAATTTATTTTAGGTTGATTTTGTTTTTATTTTATATTTGGTTTTTATTTTATTTAAGATTTTTAATTTTAGGTTTATTTTATTTTTTTAGTTTAGTTTAGGTTTTAATTTATTTTATTTTAGTTTAATTTTTATTTTTTATTTTATTTTATTTTTTGGTTTAGATTTAGGTATAGGTTTAGGTTTTAGTTTTTGTTTTTCTATTATTTTTTTATTATTTTATTTAGGTTTAGGTTTTCTTATTTATTTTATTTTTTTGGTTTTATTTAGTTTAAGTTTAGGTTTTTAGGTTTTTAAGGTTTAGGGTTTAGGGTTGTAGGATTTGGGTTGAGAGTTCAGGGTTTGTCTTAGTTTTAGGGTTTAAGGTTTAGGGTTATGGTTTTTTAATTTAAGTTTATTTAGTTTTTTATGTTTTATTTATTTTAGTTTTTTTTCTAGGGTTTAAGGTTTAGGTTTTAGGTTTTAGGGTTTAGGGTTTGTTTAGGGTTTATGGTTTAGGATTTAGGGTTTAGGGTTTTTTTAGTTTATGATTTAGGGTTTAGGGTTTAGGATTTAGGGTTGTAGGGCTAGGGTTGTAGGTTTAAGCTTTAGGGTTTAGGGTTTTTTTTTCAATTAAGTAAACAGTTGGTTTAGGTTTACTTAGTTTATTTACTTTCTTTTTTATTTATTTTAGATAATTATATTTTTTAATTTCATTTAAGTTTATTTATTTATTTTTATTTAATTTTGTTTATTTATTTTAGGTTTATTTATTTTAGTTTAGGTCTTTTATATTAGTTTTTTTAGGTTTAGGTTTAGGTTTATGTTTGTTTTTTAGTTTAGTTTTACTTTTAATTTATTTTTAAGGTTTAGGTTTTATTTTTTATTTATAGGTTTAGCTTTAGGTTTTTATTTTATTTTTTTTGGTTTATGTTTTAGGTTTTTATTTAATGTATATTTTTAGGTTTATTTTTAGTTTAGGTTTGGGTTTATTTTTAGCTTATTTTATTTTATTTCATTTAGGTTTAGTTTATTTATGTTTAGGTTTGATTTATTTTAATTTAGTTTATTTTAGTTTAGGTTTATGTTTATTTTATTTTACTTTATTTAGGTTTAGTTTTTTTTTTAGTTTAGCATTTAGGTTATATTTTTTTATTTATTTTTAGGTTTTATATTTAGGTTTATTTGTTAGGTTTAGGTTTTTATTTAGTTTTATTATATTTGATTTTATTTCTTTACAATTTGTTTTTTTATTTAGGTTTTTTATTTTTAGGTTTTTTTATTTTTTAGTTTAGTTTAGTTTTTTATTTATTTTAGTTTTTATTTTCTATTTTATTTTATGTTTAGGTTTAGGTTTAGGTACTAGTTTAGGTTTTTATTTTATTTTATTTATTTATTTTATGTAGGTTTAGGTTTTATTTTATTTTATTTTTAGGTTTTATTTAGTTTAGGTTTAGGTTTTTAGGTCTTTAGGGTTTAGGGTTTAAGGTCTAGGGTTATTAGATTTAGAATTTAGGGTTTAGGGTTTAGGGTTTAAGGATTGGGATTAGGGTTCAGGATTTTAAGGTTTAGGGATTAAGGTCTAGTGTTTCGGGTTTAGGGTTGTAGGGTTTAGTGTTTATAGTTGTAGGTTTTGGGTCTAGGGTTTATTTTAGGATTTAGGGTTTAGGATTGAGATGTTTTTATTCTTTTTAATTGAAGTAATGCAGTAGGTTTAGGTTTATTTAGTTTAATTTTTATTTATTTTACATTATTTTATATTTTATTTTTATTTACATTTATTTTTAGTTTTATTTAGTTTATTTTATTTATTTTAGATTTATTTATTTTAGTTTATTTTTTAGGTTTAGGTTTAGGTTTATTTTTTTAGTTTAGTTTTATTTTTATTTTATTTTTTTGGTTTGGTTTTATTTTTTTTCTTTTAGGTTTAGGTTTATGTGTTTACTTTATTTTTTTAGTATTATGTTTTAGGTTTATTTTTAGGTTTATGTTTATTTTTAGTTTATTTTATTTTATTTAGTTTAAGTTTAGGTTTAGGATTAGTTTATTTTAGGTTTCATCTTTGGTTTTATTTATTTTAGTTTAGGTTTAGGTTAATTTTATTTTTATTTTAGATTTAGGCTTTTTTTTAGTTTTGTGTTTAGGTTTTATTTTTTATTTCTTTTTAGGTTTATATTTTAGATTTAGGATTTTATTTAGTTTTTATTTTATGTTATTTTTATTTTAAGTTTAAATTTTATTTTATTTAGGTTTTATTTATTTTTATTTAGTTTAGGTTTTTATTTATTTTATTTTAGTTTAGTTTTTATTTTTTATTTTATTTTTATTTTAGGTTTAGGTTTTAAATTAATTTAATTTAATTTTTTAATTTAATTTTGGTTTAGGTTTTTTATTTATTTATTTTTAGGTCTTATTTTGTTTTGGTATAAGTTTTTAGCTTTTTAGGGTTTAAGGTTTAGGGTTTAGGGTTTGGGGTTTGGGGTTTGGGGTATAGGGTTTAGGGTTTAGGGTTTAGGGTATAAGTTTTAGGGTTTAGGGTTTAAAGTTTTAGGGTTTTAGGGTTTTAGGGTTTCAAGGTTTAGGGTTTAGGGATTTTATGGTTTAGGGTTTTTGGTTTAGAGTTCAGGTTTTAGTTTAGAGTTTAGGATTTTGGTTTTTTTAGTAGAGAATAAATTCAAATTTGGCATTTCTTCATTTTGATTTCATCAACCAAGTAACGCACTAATTTTTCTAAGTCATAAGTGATGACATAGATCAAAAATGAGCACGCATAGAGCAAGTAAAAAAAACTAGATAACTAAAACCATCTCTATGGTAAAGACAGTTTCATAAGCAGCAGATCAGATCAATCATTCTTAAATTTCTCCAGTTCCCATCAGAACCACCTAGGCCTCTCGAGTTGCGGGATCCACCATCATATCCCCGATCTCTCCCTCTCCCATCACCAAGGTTGTAACCTCTGTCACTCCTCTCGCTTCCATAACCACCACTACTCTGACCACCACTTCCATATCCACCAGATCCCCACTAACCTTGTGATGATAACCGCCACCTTTGCCTTCACCTCCATGGCTAGATCTAGATTGATCCTAGTTGACGGTGATGTTTCTGCCATCAAAGTTTTGCCCATTCTTAGGGTTTAAGTTTAGGTTTAGGTTTATTAAGTTTTATGGTTTAGGTTTATTTTTTAATTTATTTAGTTACTTTTAGTTTAGGTTTAGGGTTTGGTGTTTAGGGTTTAGGGTTTATGGTTTTTTAGGGTTTAGGTTTTAGGGTTTAAGGTTTAGGATTTAGGATTTAGGGTTTTAGGTTTTATGGGTTTAGAGTTTAGGGTTTAGTGTTAGGGTTTAGGCTTTAGTGTTTAGGCTTTAGGGTTTAGGGTTTTTAGGGTTTAATGTTAGTTCACGGTATAGAGTTTAGGGTTTAGGGTTTAGCATTTAGGGTTTTTTTTTTGGAGAAACCCCATGTATGGGTATTTTATTGCCACAAAAAGAGGGTTACAAGGTCCTTAAAGGGGATAAACTCCGAAACTACTGCTCAAAGAGCTACAATCAACCTAAGGAGTAAATCCCCTATTTAAGTACATCTAAAAGCAAAAGAAAGTATTAAAACAATCAAAAGATACAAGATGATTAACATAATAAGCTAAAGTAAGATTAAAACAATACTGGAGGATGTGGAAAAGCATGATAGTATGAAATAAACCAAGAGAGAACACCTACAAAGTTATAATGAGAGAGAGATTAGAAAAGTTAAATACTGAGATAAAAGATAGAAGGAAACAATATAATATGAGTATGTTAATAAGGAAATGTGATAGAAGGCTCGGGCTCAATCACACCATGTTGAGGCAGAGTATGAGCATCCATACTTCTTAGAAGGGTTACATCACATGAGCTACTACCAAACCAAGGAGTGAGATCATCCACCCATAGCCAACAAACGAGAAGGTAGCACCCTGTTGTTGATAATGAGCTTTATTACCTGCAAACCTAAACAAAATCATATTTATGCATATGAAATAGGTCAGCATAGAAAACAACCATAGGAAAATAGCAGCAGAAGAGGTAGCCTGCTAAAATCCTGCTAAGCAAGTTAATGAGTCTTTAAATGACACCATCCCAATTATAAGATATATAATATAAATAAATGAGAATGCGACTTAGGGTAGATGTAAAGTCCAGAAAATGAGCCCAATCAATATGATGAATGCAGATTGGTACAATCCTCGTATTAGAATCCATATCAACAGTTGGCAAGAAACAATTGTAAGGGAAGGCAGTAAGACCAGAAACCCAAGAAAATAGCCAATAAGCAAGGCAGCAAAAGCCAGTAGCAGTTTATAGTACCACGAAGGCAGCAAGACAGGAAAGGATAGAAATAGTTCATAATACCACCCCTTAATAATAGAGATTATATTCCAAGGAGTAAGCACAAACCTGACCAGTCCCAGATTAGAAAAACTAGGTGTCCAAATATGATTCATATGAGAATCCAGAAAAACAAGACAGCAAATAAGCAAGAGTAAAAGACAGAGCGACTTGATATGACAAGAAACAAGACATGAAAAGTGCATAGAGATTACATTCTAGGACAGATCCCCAAATGGAATCCACTGAAGAAACTAGAAAAAACAAGATAGTAGATAACCAAGACAAAAGATAGCGAGCACAAACCATTGGCCCGATTAGAAATAGAAAATGTAGATCACCGGATCGGATAATAAACAATACCCCGGATAGAAATAGTAAGGGCACTTTCAGAGCGCCCCAACAACAAAATAGTTAGTGCAAGGGATACAAAGTAGGAACATTAGAATCTGAGAAAAAGACGACAAATAACCAAGACAAATAGCCAAAGGCGTACCAAAATACGGCCAGAAGACAGGGACAACATAGTACCATAATTGGAAAAAAACCCGGACACCAATGACCAATAAAGCATAATCACGAGCATATAGCTTAAAACCCATAATCATATCCAGAGTAGCATAATCGAACACATGAAAAATTAATGTTGCAATAGCATCAATCAATCAATCTCAGAGATTATTGCAACATTGGAACCCACCAGCAAAAGGATCAAAAATTGTATTCAAATGAAAATCATCATTAGAATCTAGACAATACAAGATATCAGGTAACCAAGGTAAAAACTAGCCAGGACAGCAACATATAGGGCAAAAACATCCAAGCCTCTCAATCAGAGTAGGCAATGCCATAGTTAATAGCCAAGTAGATATAACATAGGAATAAGTATCTTGAATGTAGTAATCCAGACAACAAACACCAAAAAGCCTCAGAATTGCAATGTCGAAATAACTTAGGACTAGAAATCCTCGATAGGATGGACCAAGAATCCACCCCAAAAGCATATATAAAGATAGGGTGCGGAAGAAAATGTACAGCTTCCCACCACAAGCCAATCTAGTAAGAGACATTCAAAGCATTAGCAGGATGATTAACCGCATTAATCCAATTCTGCCAAGGATAAAAACTGTAGGGAAGACCAACAGCATCCTTGAAGTTAGCAGCAGGGACTGAAAGAGAAACAAAAAAAATGTAAACACAGTAAAAACCAAAAAGAAAGGCCAACATGAAAGCCCCTTCCTGCAGGGAGCAAGAGAAGACCAAAGCCCCAATCTCAGAAGCATCTTGCACAGAGAGGTTCTCTTGAATATAACAACCAGTAACAATCTGAAGAAACTCCATCCAGGGTAGAAAATAAACAGTGCAAATAAGAGTTACATAATAGGATAACCAAGAAGTAATATCAAAGTTCTGCACAATGATAAGTCTGCCATTAAGGGTAAGGAGGTCAATAACACGCAGAAAGCCAACCCATGGAAGAAAGGTGGAAGAAAAGCACCGAAGATCCCACCAAAGGAACCCTGCTGAAATAGGAAATGGATTCTAAAAAGAGCATGTTGTATGGGGTCCAGGTTCCAGTTTAAACAACAGCCAAGAGGATAAGTATCAGCAAAAAGGCCAAATAGCCTCTTCATGCACAAAAATAAAGTAAAATATAACTCCCATAAGTAAAAGAAAAACGTCAGCTCTAAGCTAGAATCAAAGAAAATATGGGAGACAATCAGCATGTCAAAAGCCAGCTAGCACTCATTATTAGTTAAGATCCAATAACCTAACAGTAAATCATCAAGATAATTATTGCAACCAACATAGTATACGGTGCATAGAAACAACATAGAGAACTAAGATGCTCCAAGCGGTAATAACTTTAATAAAGCAGTTGCGAGTAATAGCATTAGCTAAGCCCATCAAAATTAATATCTCCATCCAATAATAAGCCCCTAGGATTAGAAATGCGACCGGCAATAAGATTAAAGTCCCAAATAGGATTGGTGTTATAAAACCAATAGCAGTTGTCACATAGCTTAACATAATTCCACTACAGAATATCAGTATACATATAGCTCAATAGCAGTCCTTTAACAGTGTAAATGCCAAAAGCAGTGAGCCTCTTAATGAAAGAGAAACTATTAAAACTCCAAATCATTACACAATTATCAAGTAAGTAATATCCATTTGAAGCATCCACAAAAAACAAAAAAAAAAAGCCCAAGAAATAAAGAAGCATCTGATCTGGAAAGAAACAACAGATGTTAGATTAGGTTCTGAGATAAGGAAACCCAAAATTTTCCAAGTTAACCATTCATGCAAGCTTTTGGGTAAGGTGAGTTGATCAAAGAAGATGATACCCGGATCTAGCACCCAGTTGGCAGGTAGTAAGCACAAGCATTTCCTTCACCCCAAATATGAGTGATGTTAAAATTTAGTTGGGAAAGAAGAGCTCTAGTTTGCTTGAGGAGGTAGTACAATTCTGTGCTGCTCATCTTATTGGAAGTCAAAAGATCAATTAGCAGAACAGCATCCACCTCAATCCAAATATTGAGCTAGCCATTTTGGATGCAAATCTCAAGAGCTTTGAAGACTGCCATAAGCTCAGAAAATAGGACAGTGCAAGGAATAAGGGGATAAGCAAAAGCACATAGGACTAGTCCCTTAGAGTTCCTGAAAATTCCACCACAACTAGAGCCATTATGAGACACAGAGCCATCAGTATTGATTTTAATGATATGGTCAGGAGGTTTTTTTCCAATAGACAATCTTGTCATTTCGACAATAAGGTTGATTCGGCAGGGTAATGCCCAGTTTATTGTCCATAAATTTACAGCCTTTGAAGTGTCTGTAATGGATGAGATTGGCTTTCAACAAGTCACGAATTTTGCTTTTAGTTCTAGCAATAATCCTCACGTGGTTCATAGGGATCCCTCGATGTTTTGAATCATTACGGTCCATCCATATGAACCAGATAAGAGTGATAGCAATGATAACTTTAATGTGACATTTAGTAGTGTTATCAAAATAGAATTCAAGAAGTTGATATAGAGTAAGAGAGCCATTGAAAATGATAGTGTTAAAAAGATCATCATACAAAATCCAAAGGTTAGAGGCTATGGCCCCATTAACAAAAACATGATTAACATTCTCAATATGGAAATAACATTGACATTTGGAGGGTAAATGGAATCCTTTACCCCACAATAAGGAGTCAACGGTATAAAATTTTTTCGCCTAAGAAGAACAGAATAGGAAGTAGGGATATTATTATTCCAAAGTTTGGAGAATATGTAGGAGGAATCCTGAGTATCTTTAATGTGGAGCCAGACATTTTTGAGGTTGAAATCACCATTGTGAAAGTGCTTGAAGAGAATATGATCTTGAGTTTGAGAAAGTAAGAATAGAAGTGACCATATTCGGAAAGTACAAGGGATAAATCATCAAGCTTATTATTGTTCCACTTATTGTTATGCCAAAAGAGTTTACTTTAATGGTAGAAGTGGAATGAGTGTAGAGTAAGTCATCCATGGAACCACAACCACTCAGTTATCTTGCCGAGAAGAAAGAGGTACGAGTTGATACCCCAAAAAATTAGAGATTGCATCCCATTTGATAGAACAAAGTCTTTTCCACAGAGTCACGTTTAAAGGACAGATGAGGGGTGCTTACGGCAATATTTAGTCATGAAATTAGCCCAAATACTATGATTACTCTAAATTCCACCAAAGTTTATAGGAAAAGGCATTGATAGCTTCTTTTATGAATTTACAACTAAGACCACCTTCGTCAAAAGTGCCACAACTTTTAAACCAAGAGGTCCAGTGCATTTTTTTAGAAGAGGTATTGGAGCCCCAGAAAAATTTATTAAGGAGACCCTCAATTCTATTGATGCTAGAGGTGGTCGACACAATGGTTTGGATGAGATATAAAGGCATGGAATTAAGAGTGCTCTTGATCAAGGTTAGCTACCAAAAGAGAGTAAATGGAATTCCCAAATCTAAATTTTAGTAGAAATTTTTTTGAATAAGATCATCAAAAAAGGTGAGATCTTTTAGGCCTTTAAAAAAAAAGGTAATTAATGGGAAATTGACTTTGCTTAAAATTAGTAATTCTTGATTTGATTCAATCTATTGGAAGAGGAATAAAACAACATTTTTTATCATTCAGAAGAGACCACTAACTTTGCCAAAATCATTTAAGAGATTCTTAATATTTTGACATGTTGAAGGGAGGCATTAGAAGATTATAAAATCATCTACAAAGCTAAGATGAGAAATAAGAAAACCACCATGAGTTTTAAAATCCATGCTAGGTTTTTGGATGAAAAGGTCATTGAGGCTTCTCGAAAGATATTCACTAAGATGAAAGAGAAGGAGAAAGGGGTCACTTGGCAAACCATGGCTTGAAGAAAAGAAACCAAGGGACTCACCATTTAAGATGACAGAAAACCAAATGTTAGTGATACAACTTTTAATAATCCGGATAAAATGATCAGAGAAACCAAACAAATGCAAGATTTGGAAAAGAAAATCCCACGAGAGGTTGTCAAAGGCTTTAGAGATGTCCAATTTGAAGAGCATATTACCTCCTCTGGAAGAAATATCAATGTCATGAACCAGTTCTTGAGTGAGGAGAATATTATCAGATATGGCTCTATTTTTAACAAAACCAATTTGGTTAGGGGAGATGACATTATGAAGTAGGGGGCTAATTCTATTATTAATTAGTTTAGTAATGAGTTTTTGGCAAAAGGTATAAAGACTAATAGGTCTAAAGTCGCCCTAGGATTCAGGATTGATGGTTTTGGGAATAAGGACAATAAAAGTACAAGAAAAATATCTGGGAATAGAGCTGCCGTCAAAGAAATCAATAACAACATTAACAAGATCAGATTTAATAAAAGGCCAATAATGTTGAAAGAAATGAGTCATGAAGCCATCAGGACCAGCAACGGAGTCATTGTTCATGCTATTGAGAATCTTCTCTTTGAGGGCGCATAGTGAGCAAATGGTTATCCTCATTGGTAATCATAGAAGAGATAAGATGGGTGTTGGAGGGGGTTTCTAACGAAGGATTAGAATTTAATAAATTTTGAAAGTGATGTATGACAGAATCCTTGATTTCATTGTTATCAGTTATCTAGCCACCATTAGGATTCTTAATTTTCTTAATCGAGTTTAGAGCTTTCTGTTTATTACAGATAGCATGGAAGTACCTAGTCTTTCGGTCAACATCAGCAATATATTTGCTAGCGGCTTTTTGACGCCAATAGGTTTCCTCCATATTTTGGTAGTTAATCAGACTATCTTTGGCAGTGCTCAACTCTTCAACTTTGGTGGGTTAAGACAGTCTCTTAAAGTGAACAAACCACTTATTCCATAACTTTAAGATTGGTAAAGAGATTTTTAAAAATATGCTTGTTCCACCAATTGAGGTTTTGTTTAAGCCTCTTGAGCTTAAGCCAAAGCCGAACCATGCCTTTAATGGAATTATCCAGATGTACGGGAGCCATCCAGTTAGTGGAAACAAAATTAGTGAAATCACCATGTTGGGTCCACATATTTTGGAAATGGAAAGATGAGGGAGTAGGAGGGTTAGTTGGTGGGAGTTTTGATAGAGATCAAAAGAGGGGCATGATCAAATAAAGTCTGCTCAAATGTTCAACAGAGGTGAGAGGCCATTGATTAATCCAAAGAGAATTAAAGAGGGCCCTGTCCAGATGCTGCCAAAGTCTAGAGTTGTGCCATGTGTAATCAGACCCTGAAAAACTAATGTCAATTAGATTGCAATCAAGGATCATATTAGAGAAGTCTTCCATGGAATGAAGGTTAGGAGAACATCCTCCCCTCCTTTCTAAAGAAGCAATGATAGTGTTGAAATTGCCCCCAACCAACCAGGGTAGGTTAACTGAGGAGACAAAGGATCTTAAATGATTCCAGAGGATGTTCCTACTAGCTCTATTACAAGAAGCATATATAAAGGAACCAAAAGCTGAAAAATCACCTAAAGAGATTTTGACATTAACCAATTGATCAAGATCATCAATGATGGAAATTGTGATAGAATTATCCCAAAAAAAAATTTTGTTATTAAGATTGAAGAAGAAATTTTGAAATCCAAGCAATCTAGCAACAAAGGCAATTTTGGAAGAGCTAATGAAAGGCTCAATAATAACAAAGATGTTATGAGCGGCAGAGACTCCTAACACGGTTGTGTGGGGAGTGTCCCACAACCTCAGAATATTCAAATAAGAAAATTTATCATAATAATAATTACGAAAAGAAAAGAAAATGGAAAGGAAGGATAGGGACATAATTATTGTAAGGGAAAGTGATTCTAGTGAAATTATTATTAGTTATTTTGGCTTTATAAGATTTTTTTAAGAACGTTTAGAAAGGCTTAGAATAAAATATCTCCATCAATGTTTTTTAGTAGTGGTAATTGGTGATTTCTCCTTCTTGATGTCGAGTTAGGATGAGAAATTTGGATAGCGAGTGTCACTTTGTAGAGAAGTAGGGGAGGTTCTTGCACCATTAGTAATGCAAATAACATTTTCATTGCCATGATGCATAGTCAGTTTTGTCGACACCAATGGATCAACATTATTTGGATCAATGTTAAATTTCCATTCGATTGTCATTAAGTTTTAAATTAAGCAAAGATTTGTCATGAAAGGCCAATATATTGCAAGTAAGTGCTAGGTAAGTTGGCATTAGTCTCGACACCTCAATAGTAGTATGTAGCTCGAATGTTTTTCATTTGACAAATCAATAGGTACTAAGCGGTGTAGGGGATGTATTCCATTTTGAGTAGCTTTTGGCACATAAGATAACTTAGTGGTTTTCACTATTCCAAGAGAGGTACTAGTGTCATGTGAAATATTCTTTTTAAGGTTGGGGTGTAGCACAAAGCATTCGGTATGATCATGGCCATGGATCTTACAGTGGGAACAAAAAGGCGGGATGTTTTTAAATTCAACTTTTTGGTTATATCCAAATTTTTCTGAACCAATCTAAACTTCTTTGGGGTATTTTTTGGTAATGTTAATTTCAACCAAGATGCGTGCAACAGATGGTCGAGATCTAGTAGCAGTGGCTTGATCAATTTGAAGCGGTCTACCAAATATAGCCCCAAACAATACTTGATGAGTGACATAGTGAATTCTCATGTTTGGGAAAGCAAGCCATAGAGGAACAATAGGTGATTCTTCCTTGACATCAAAAAGGGGTGACCATTTCAAGAGACACATTTGGAAATTATACACATAATAAGAGCGATGAGCAAAGACACGAGAGTAATCCAAATCATTTGATAATTGAATGAGGATGTGCCGAGGATCAAGTAGCCCAACAGTGAGAACTCCCAAAAGCTTTAAGCTATGGAAGAAGGATCGGATATTATCTAGAGTAGGCCACCTTAGAGAGAATTTACCAACTAAAGAGAACTCATAAGGCTAAGCTAATTTCTCCACATCCACGGTCGGTGCATGACACCAATCCACGAAAGGATGTAGAGATAAGATTAAGGCATTAGTACAAGGAGTCTTACCAGAAAGAGCATCCTTAAAGGACTTCACAGCAGGTGCATTAACAGTAGCAATCGGATCCAGAGTACCTTTAGGATCAGTGGTTATAGTCGGTGCATCAAGAAGCGACAAGTTCGGTGGCGTTGAGGGTAAAGCCTCTGCCATTAATCAATCCGGTGAGAATCACATAAGCCACCAAGGGATGCGTAAATGAGCAATTTGACAGCGAGCATGATCGGGAGGCGAATAAACCGGATCGAGAATGGAAAATCATCACAAAATCACCAGAGAGGGAGCACAAACTTTTTTTGGTTTAAGGTTTAGCATTTAGGGTTTAGGGTTTAGGGTTTAGCATTTAGGGTTTAGGGTTTAGGGTTTAGGGTTGTATGTTTTAGGGTTTTGGGTTTAAGGTTTATTGTTTAGGGTTTGCAGTTTAAGATTTAACATTTAGGGTTTAGAGTTTAGGGTTCATGGTTTAGAGTTTAGGGTTTTAGGGTTTTGCTTTTAGGGTTTGAGGTTTAGGTTTCCGATTAGGTTTAGGGTTTAGGCTTAATAGATTTATGCTTTTATGGTTTAGGGTTTAGAGTTAGGGCCTAGGGATTAAGACTTAGAGTTTAGGGTTTAGGGTTTAGAGTTGTTTGGGGTTTAGGTTTAAGTTTAGTTTTAAAATTTTTTTAAATTAGTACGTGATAAAGTTTATTTATTTATTTTATTTATTTTAGTTTTTTTAGGGTTTAGGGATTAGTTTTAAGTTTAGGGTTTAGGGTTGTAGGTTTCAGTTGTAGGTTTAGGGTATAGGGTTTAGGATTAGTTTTATGGTTTAGGGTTTAGTGTTTAGGGTTTAGGATTAAGGGTTTAAGATTTAGCGTTTAGGATTTAGGTTTTTTTTAATTAAGTAAACCGATAGGTTTAGGTAAATTTAGTTTGTTTTTTATTTCTTTTTTTATAATTATATATTTTTTATTTTTATTTACATTTATTTAATTATTTTATTTAGTTTAGTTTATTTATTTTAGCTTTATTTATTTTAGTTTAGGTTTTTTTATTTTAGTTTATTTTTTAGGTTTAAATTTAGGTTTAGGTTTATTTTTTAGTTTAGTGTTATTTTATTTTATTTTTTAGGTTTATGTTATATTTTTTATTTTTAGGTTTAGTTTTAGTTTTTTATTTTATTCTTTTAGGTTTAGGTTTTAGGTTTTTTTTTATTTTAGGTTTAGGTTTACTTTTAGTTTATTTTATTTTGTTTGGTTAAGGGTTTAGGTTTAGTTTATTTTATTTTAGGGTTAGCATTTATGTATTTTTATTTAGTTTATTTTAGTTTAGGTTAATGTTTATTTCATTTTGTTTATTTTAGGTTTAGGTTTTTTTTGTTAGTTTAGGGTTTAGATTTTATTATTTATTTATTTTTCAGGTTCACATTTTTTTTAGTGTTTATTTTATTTTATTTTTATTTTAGGTTTTTTACGTTAGTTTTTATATTATTTAGGTTTCTTATATTTTTTAGTTTAGTTAAGGTTTTTATTTATTTTATTTTAGTTTAGTTTTTATTTTTAGGTCTAGGTTTAGGTTTAGGTTTAGGTGTTAATTTAAGTTTTAATTTAATTTAATTTATTTATTTTACTTAGCTTTAGGTTTTGTATTTAGCTTAGGTTTAGGTTTTTAGGTTTTTAGGTTTTTAGGGTTTAGGGTTTAGGGTTTAGTGTTTATGTTTTAGGGTTTAGGGTTTAGGGTTTGGGGTTTGGGGTTTAGGGCTTAGGGTTTAGGGTCTAGGGTTGTAGGTTTTATGCTTTAGGGTTTAGGGTTCAGAGTTTTACCATTTAGAGATTAGGGTAAGGGTTTAGGGTGTAGGGCTTAGGATTTTAGGGTTTAGGATTTAGGGTTTATGGTTATAGGTTTAGGGTTTGGGGTTTAGGATTAGGGTTTATTTTATTTTATTTTATTATTTTTTTTTATTCTTTTTAATTTAAGCAAACTTGTAGGTTTAGGTTTTTTAGTTTATTTTTTATTTATTTTACTTTATTTTATTTTTTATTTTTATTTAGGTTTATTTTTATTTTTATTTAATTTAGTTTATTTATTTTATACTTATTTATTTTAGTTTAGGTTTTTTATTTTATTTTTTTTAGTTGAGTTTTATTTTTATATTATTTTTTAGGTTTAGGTTTTATTTTTTGGTCTACTTGTGATGTTTGGGGTGTGGTTCTCTTGGTTGGGGCTTGCTTATCGGAAGGTGGTTGTTGACAACTATTTTTTTGTGTTTTGCTCCTGCTACTAAGAGGAGTTGTGTGACCTTGAGAGCTCTATATTTTTTAGTTGTAGCTTGGAGAACTATTTTCCTAGGGCTATTTATCCTTCCTATAGTGCTATTTTAGATGAGTATTAGATTTGGCCATTATTATTATATCTTGAATATTGGGTGTGCCTCTGTATCGAGGTTGTGTTTTTAATTTGTGTTTTGAACTAGAAGGCTACTAATTACTGGTTGGATGTTTTTTGGACTTGGTTGATGATGACTCTTTTGGGGTTCTTGTTTGCAGATATCTCTGGTTGTTGGATTATTTGTGATCCTAAAGGGCTTTTACTTTTTCTATTTTTGGCTATTGTATCAGCTCTTTAAACTAGATTCTTTTATCCTTAGATTGGGATTGGTGGATGCTGTTTATGGCTTTCCCTTAGGATTTTTTCAATATTTATGACTGGATGACTCCTTTTGTCTTTCATCCTCATGGTTTTAAGTCTAATGATTTGAATCCTGGGTAATCTGGTGGTCTGGTGGGTACTTACTTCTTGTTGTTTGGCACTCAATTTTGGTTGGTCTAAGAGTTTTAATTTTCTTGATTTTTTCAAATCTATGTTTGGAACTATTTGCTTACTTTCCCTTTCTTCTTTTGGTTTCTACCTCTGGGTTTTCATTTTGGACTATGGCTAAACCTCTCCCCTTGCTTTTGATGGTTACCTTGCTTCCTAACATTCTTGATGTTAGTCTCACTATTACTCTAGATATTATTATTTGGTTCTTTGCATGTTCTTTTAATGAAAGACCTTATACACTATGGTCCTCCTTTTGCCTTTGTTTGGTCTCTGATTAGTCCTTTTTCCCATATTGTTAGGTTTGCTCCTAGCAACTGTATTAGCATTTCTTGGTGGTGACTTTGGTGGTGCTCTCTCTAGTCTAATGCTTTCGTGATGGGTTACCTCTTTATTTGGTCACAGAGTTTTATATATCTGACTATTAGGTTTTTTATGGTTATATTTGTTGTTTGAAGGTTTATGCAAGTTTCTGCGATGTTCGTCATTGGATAAGGTGCTACAAGAGGCATGCTGGCAATGATGGCCTTGATGTTTCCCACTCCTTTTTTTGCCTCGTAGTGCTATATGTAACTATAACCCTTCACTTGATGTATGGATGCTTAGATATGGTGCTGCTCCTTAAGATGATTATAATTGAGCCTGAGCCTTTTCTTTATCTTTTTTACTTCTATATGCTCTTATATTTTATGCTTAATTAACTATTTCATTACCTATACTCATCCCTTTTTAAGCTTATTCTGGATCTCGGTTGGTTGGGAGACTTTTTGAGTTGTCTAGTTTCAAAAGGAGCAGAGAAAGTTTGCTGCTAATTTCTAGGATTATTTTTTGTGGATCTTTGTTTCTTTATCTATTAGCTTACTTTCATAATCTATTGTATTAGCTATGGGGCTTATCTCCATGACTTTTTGTAGCTCTTTGAGCATTAGCTTAGAAATTTGCACCCTCTAAAGACTTTGTACCTTTTCTTTGTAGCAATAAAATTTTCCTAATTTTCTAAAATAAATGAAAACCTAAACACTAAGCCCTAAACCCTAAACCTTAAACTCTAAACCCTAAACAAACCCAAAACCCAACAAAAAAACCCTAAACCATGCTAAACCTACTTTAAACCACAAACCACAAACCACACCCACCAGAAACCCTAAACCCTAAACCCTCCCCAAGGCCACTAAACCTTAAACTTTCCCAAACCCCACTGAAAACCTAAAACCTGGCTAACCCAAAATCAACCAACCCACCCACTAAACTCTGAAACGAGCTTAAAATATAAACCTAAAAATGACCCTAAACCTTAAAACCCTAACCTAAAAAAACCAGACCCTAAACCCAAAATGAAAATGAAATAAAAACTAAAGATAAAATAAAATAAAACCTCCTAAATAAGATTAAAAGAGATAAAAATAAAACTAAACCTAAACCTCAACCTAAAATAAAATAAACTAAAACTAATTATATAAATTAGTTAAAAAATAAAAACTGAAACTAAAAATAAAATAAACTTGAGAATAAAATAAATAAAATAAAATTAAATGTAAAACAAGAAATTAAAAACCTAAAATAAACATAAATAAAACCTAATCTTAAAAAAAACTAAAAAAAAAACATAAACCATAAAGTTTTAAAAAACCTAAACCAAAATTAAAATAAAATATACAAAATAAAATTAACCTAAACCTATACAAAAAAATAAAATAAATAAAACCTAAACCTAAACCTAAAATAAACTAAACCTAAACTTAAGCCTGCTAAAAAAAATGAACTAAACTAAAAATAAACCTAAACCTAAAAAAAAAAAACCTAAATTAAAACCTAAAACCTAAACCTAAACAAATAAAATAAAAATTTTAACCTAAACTAAAATAAAAATAAAATCTAAACCTAAAAATTAAATAAAAATAAAACTAAACTAAAAAAGTAAACCTAAACACAACCTAAACCTAAAATATAAACTAAAATAAAGAAACCTAAGATAAATAAACTAAATAAAAAATAAAAAATCAAAAATAAAAACAAATAAAAATAAATAAATAAATAAAATAAATAAAATAAACTAAACCTATGGGTTTATTAAAAAAATCATGGCAGTGACCCTAAATTCTACCCTACTCACACACCCTAAACCACTAAACACACTCCAAACCTTGAGCTAAAAAACCAAAACTTAAACCTCAACTCTAAAGCCTAAACTAAACCAAAACTCTAAACTCTGACCCTGGGTTCTAAACCTACTAAATCTTGGAACCCTAAAGCTGACCTACCACCAGGCCCAAACTTCAGGCCACTCCACTAAACCACTAAAACTAAAGCTGAGCTGAGCATAAAACATAACCACCCAAGTTGACCACTTAAAGATCCAGGCCAAAACTGACCATGAGCCACTGCTTCTGACCATGGGCCTGAGCCCCACTCCTAACACTGAACCCTAAACCTAAACCTGGCCACAAATATACCGTTGGCTCCACCTAAACCCTCAAAACCTTAAAGCGTTAAAGCTAAACCCTGGTGGAATCGTGAAACAAACTGACCACCCCCAAGTAGTGAATGAAACCCTAAATCATTCTAAAAACCCAAACCACGACCTCAATCTGAACCCAAACCCTAATACTGCCATCAGAAAATCCTAAACCCTAAACCACAAAAATCTAAACTTATAAACTAAATAAACTTATAAGTAATATAAAAAACTTAAATGAAAATAAAATAAAATTTGACTAAACCTAAACTTAATCCTAAAAAATAAAATAATCTAATAAAATAAACTAAAATAAATTAAATAAAAACTAAATTAAAAAAAAATAAACCTAAAAATAAAATAAAATAAAAAAGAAAACTAAATAAATAAAACCTAATGTAACTTAAATTAAATAAAATAAACCTAAACTAGTAAAATAAAACCAAGACATAAACCTAAAATAAAACCTAAAACCTAAACCTAAAAAAAAAAAAAAATAAAAGCCTAAACCTAAACAAAAAAAATAAATCTTAAACCTTAAAAGTAATATAAAAATAAAACTAAACTAAAAAATAGACCTAAAACTAAAAAAAACTAAAATAAAAGACGTAAACTAAAATAAATAAACTAAACTAAATAAAAATAAAAAATAAATTTAAATGAAAATATAAAATAAAATAAATTAAAAATTTTAAAAATAAACTAAATAAACTAAAAATACTAGTTTACTTAATTAAAAAAAACCCTAATCAATGAACCCTAAAACAAACTCTAAACCCTAAACTCTAAACCCTAAATCTACAGCCCTAAACTTACAACCTTAAACCCTAAAACCTTAAGTCTTAAACCTAAACCATAAACTATATACTAAACCTCCACCTCCCTAAACCATAAACCCTGAGCGCTAAATGCAAGCCTAACTCTAACTCCAAACCCTAAATCAAAACCCTAAACCTAAACCCTAAAACCCTAAACCCCAAAACCCTAAACCTAAACTAAACCTAAATGCTAAACCCTAAACCCTAAATGTAACCCTAAACCCTAAAACTTACAACCCTAACCCCAAACTTTAAACCCTCCCTTTGTCAAACCTAAAACCTAAACTTAAAATAAATAAAACGTAAAAATAAAATAAATAAATAAACCTAAACGTAAATATAATAAAATAAAAAATAAAATTAAACTAAAACTAAAACCCAAACATTAACCTAAACTTAAACCTAAACCTAAACCTAAATCTAAAAATAAAAAAATAAAAAAATATAAACTAAACTAAAATAAAATAAAATAAATAAAACCTAAACAAAAATAAAACAAAATAAATAAAACCTAAACTAAACTAAAAAATTAAAATAAACCTAAAATTAAAACTTAAATAAAATAAAATTCTAAAATAAAATAAAATAAAACTTAAACCTAAAAAATAAACTTAAAATAAATAAAAATAAAGCCTAAACCCTAAACAAAAACAATACCTAAAAATAAAATAAAATAAACCTAAATCAAAGTAAAATAAACTAAACTAAAAAAAATAAAACGTAAACCTAAACCATAAACTAAATAAAATAAAATAAATTAAACATAAAACTAAACCTAGACTGCAAAATCAAACCTAAAAATAAACCTAAAATAAAAACGTAAAACCTAAACCTAAAAAAATAAAATAAAAACTAAAACTAAAACCCAAACATAAACCTAAACTTAAACCTAAACCTAAACTAAATCTAAAAATAAAAAAAATATAAAATATAAACAAACTAAAATAAAATAAATAAAAATCTAAACAAAACTAAATAAAATAAATAAAACCTAAACTAAACTAAAAAAATTAAATAAACCTAAAATTAAATACCTAAATAAAATAAAATTCTAAAATAAAATAAAATAAAAATAAAATAAAAACCTAAACCTAAAAAAATAAACTTAGAAATAATTAAAAAATAAAGCCTAAACCCTAAATAAAAAAAACCTAAAAATAAAATAAAAATATAAAATAAACCTAAGCCCAAACTAAAATAAACTAAACTAAAAAAAATAAAACTTAAACCTAAACCATAAACTAAATAAAATAAAATAAATTAAACGTAAACCTAAACCTAGACTGAAAAATAAAACCTAAATTCTAAACCTAAAAAAATATAATAAAAACATAAAAAAAAACTTAAAAATGAAAAATAAAATAAACTAAAAAAATACACATAAAACTAAACCAAAACCAAAAAAATAAATGAAAATAAAAAACATAAACTAAAATAAATAAACCTAAAATAAATAAACTAAACTAAATATAATTAAAAAAATAAAATAAACTAAAATAAATGAAAGATAATAAACCTAAGCTCCGGTTTAGTTAATTAAAAATCAAAAAAACCCTAAACCCTAAATCCAAAACCCTAAATCCTAAATCCACAAACCCAAACCCAACAATCACACTCTCTGCACTGACCCTAAACCTGCTCCACACTAAATGCTAAAACCCTAAACCCTAATCACTATGTGAGTCTTAAACTTAACCAAATAAAAATAAAATAAGCAAAATAAAATAAACCTAAACTAAAATAAACTAAACCCTAAACTCTAAACTCTACACCTTAAACCTAAATCACATCCTTCTTAAAACTAACCCTGAACCCCAAACCCACACCACTAAAGCATAAATCCACGTAAATCCTCCACACCACTAAATCCTGACCTAAACTACTAAACCTCCCCTATTTGTGACCTAAACCTAAACCTAAACTCCAAACTCTAATCCCTAAGCTTTCCCAACCTAAACACTAAAACCTAAAATCTAAACCTAAATAAAATAAAACTAAAATTAAAATAAATAAAAATCTAAACCTAAATAAAATAAAAAATGAAATAAAACCTAAACTAAAACCTAAACCTAAACTATAAATAAAATAAAATAAAACTAAACCAAAATAAAATAAATAAAACCTAAACTAAATTGAAAATAAAATAAACCTAAATAATAAACCTAAATAAAATAAAAACTAAACAAAGGTATAAATAAAGTAAACCTGAAATAAAATCAAATAAAACTAAATATAAACCTAAACCATAAAACCTATAAATAAAACCTAAAACAAATAAAAATAAAATCTAAACCTTAGAAAAAACCTAAACCTAAAATAAACGAAATAAAATAAACCTAAACCTAAACTAAAACAAATAAAACTTGAACCTAAACCCTTAACTAAATAAAATAAAATTAACTAAAAATAAACTTAAACCTAAACTTAAAAAAAAACCTCAAATTAAAACCTAAAACCTAAACCTAAAATAATAAAATTAAAACCTAAAGTAAACCTAAAAATAAAAATTAAAACCTAAACCTAAAATATAAATTAAAAATAAAACTAAACTAAAAAGTAATCATTAACATAAACTTAAACCTAAAAATAAACGAAAATAAAAAAACCTAAACTAAACTAAATAAACCTAAAATAAATTAACTAAACTAAATAAAAATAAACATAAATAAAATTAAAATAAAATAAACTAATGTAAATAAAATGAATAAAATAAATCTAAACCTGGTTTGATTTTCTTTATAAAAAAATCTTAAACCTAAATCGAAAAATAAACCCTAAACCCTAAACCTACATCACTAAACCTACAATCATAAACCCTAAACCCTAAACCTAAAATAAACTAAACTTAAACTTTAAACTAAATAAACTATGATAAACTAAAATAAACCTAAACATAAACTAAAAATATTACTTAAAAATAAGCCTAAAACTAAAACCAAAACCTAAAAATAAAAACAAAATCTTAATTTAAAAATAAATGAAAATATAACTAAACTTAAACACCTTAAACCCTAAACTAAACCTAAAGCTCTAAACCCTAAACCCTAGAAAACTCTAAATACTAAATGCTAAACTCCTAAACCCTAAACCCTATGCCACATACTCAACCCTAACCCTAAACCCTAAACCGTAAACCCTAAATCCTAAACCTTAAACCCTAACCCTAAACCCTAAATACTAAACCTCAAACCCTAAGACAAAACTTAAAGTAACTAGAAAAATTAAGAAATAAACCTAAAACTTAAAACTTGATAAACCTAAACCTAAATTTAAACCTTAATAATGGGCAGAACCTTGACGGAAGGAACATCACAGTCAACCAGGCTCAATCTAGATCTGGCAGCGGAGGCGAAGATGAAGGCTATAGTTATCACAGTGGGGGTGGGGGATCTGGAGGTGCTGGTTGATAACAAGGTGGTGGTCAGAGTAGTGGTGTTTATGGAGCGCGGGAGGAGCGACGGAGGTTACAGCCATGGTGGTGGTGGAGGGAGAGATTGGTGATATGATTGTGGATCATGCTACTCGAGAGGTCGGGGTGCTTCTAATGGGAACTGGATAAACTGAGGAATGGCTGATACGATCTGCTACTTATGGAACTGTGTCTTTATAGTAGAGACTATTCTAGTTATCTACAATTTTTGATTTTCTCTATGCATGCTCATTTTTTATCTATGTCATCTCTTGTATCTTAGAAAACTTGGTGTGTTACTTGGTTGATGAAATCGAATAGATAAAATGTTGAATATGAATTCTCTCTCTACCAAAAAATAACCCTAAAACCCTATATCCTAAAATTAAACTAGAACCCTAGACCTAAAGATTAAACCCTCAAGCCTAAATCCTAAAACCCTAAACCCTAAATCCCAACACCCTCAGACCCTAAACCTTCCACTAAACCCAACCTAAACACTAAACCCAAAAAAAACTAAATCCTGACCACAAACCATAAACATTAAACCCCAATCCTAAACCCACATACTAAAGCCTAAACCCTAAACCTTAAAAACATAAAAACCTAAACCTAGACTCAATAAAACCTAAAACTAAAATAAATAAATAACTTAAACCTAAATAAAATAAAAAAATAAAATAAAAACCTAAACTAAAACCTAAACTTGAACCTAAACTTAAAAAATAAAATAAAATAATAATAAAAACTAATATAAAATAAAGTAAATAAAAGCCTAAACTAAACTAAAAAATAAAATTAAATTAAAAATAAAAAACCTAAATAAAATAAAAACTAAATGTAATATAAAAATAAAATAAACCTAAATTAAAATAAATAAAAACTAAATAAAAACCTAAACCTAAAAAATAAACCTAAAAATTATACCTAAAATAAATATAAAATAAAACCTAAACCCTAAACTAAAAATAAAAACCTAAACCTAAAATAAACAAAATAAAATAAACCTAAACCTAAACTAAAATAAACAAAATAAAATAAATAAAACTTATACCTAAACCCTAAACTAAATAAAATAAAATAAACTAAAAATAAACTTTAGCTTAAATTAAAAATAAAAAATAAACCTAAAATAAAAACCTAAAACCTAAACCTAAAATAATAAAATAAAAACCTAAATAAAACCTAAAAATTAAAACTAAAACCTAAACCTAAAATATAAAGTAAAATTAAAACTAAATTAAAAAGTAAATCTAAACCTAAACCTAAAACTAAACCTAAAAAATAAACTAAAATAAATAAACTTATCCTAAAATAAATAAACCAAACTAAATAAAAATAAAAAATAAACAAAATTAAAAATTAAAAATAAAATAAACTAATATAAATAAAAAATAAACTAAATAAACCTAAACATATCGGTTTACTTAATTTTTTTCTTTAAAAAAACCCTTAAAACTTAAACCCTAAAATAAACCCAAAACCCTAAACCTACAACACTAAACCCTAAAGCCTAAACCTTGAACCCTAAAAAACCCTAAATCCTAAACCATAAACCCTAAACCCTATACCCTATCCACTAAACCCAAACCCTAAACCCTAAACCCTAAACTCTAAACCCTAAACCCTAAACCCTAAACCCTAACCATGGTGGGGGATCTGGAGGTCCTGGTGGATATGGAGGTGGTGGTCAAAGCATTGGTAATTATGGAGGTGAGAGGAGTGACGAAGGTAACAGCCATGGTGGTGGTGGACAGAGAGATCAGGGATATGATGGTGGATCCCGCTACTCGAGAGGCCACGGTGGTTACGATGAGAAGAACGGCAGTTCTGATCTAATACTTATGGAACTATGTCTTTACAGTAGAGTCGATTCTAGTTATCTAGGATTTTTTATTTTCTTTATGCATGCACATTTTTTATCTATGTCGTCGATTGTGTCTTAGAAAACTTAGTATGTTTCTTGGTTGATGAAATCTAAAAGAAGAAATGTTGAATTTGGATTTATTCTCTTTTAAAAAATAACCAAAACCCTAAACTAAAAAAACCTAAACCTAGGCCTAAAACCTAAACACTCAACCCTAAACCCTAAAATAAAACCCTAAACCCAAATCCTAAACTAAACCAAAACCTAAGAAACCCTAAACCTTAAACCCACAAATCCTAAACCCAAACCCAAGCTAAACCCTAAACTAAACCCTCAGTAACCAGAAACTAAAAGCTAAAAAGCTAAACTTAACTAAATAAAACGTAAAAATAAATAAAATTTAAAAAATTAAACCAAAATAAAATAAAATAAATAAAATAAAATAAAAACTAAACTAGAATAGAACACAACATAAACATAAACTAAACCTAAAAAAAAAAAGTAAATAAAAAATAAAAACTAAACTAAAATAAAATAAATAAAAACCAGAACTAATAAAATAAAAATAAAATTAACCTAAAATCAGTTAAAACAAAAACTAAGTAAAAAACCAAAACCTCAAAAATATACCTAAAAATAAATAAATAATAAAACCTAAACCCTAAAAAATACCTAAACCAAAAATCAAAATAAAATACCTAAACCAAAACTAAAATAAACTAAACTAAAATAAATAAAACCTAAACCTAAACTAAACTGGCGTAAAATAAACTAAAATAAAACCTAAACTAATTAATAAACCTAAAATAAATAAACCAAACTAAATAAAATAAAAATAAACTAAATAAAATGAAAAAATATACTAATTATACTAAAATAAAGAATAAACCAAAAAATATCTTAAATAAACTAAACCTGCCTAAATGGAAAAATAATAAAATAAAGGCCCACCTAAACCCACAAACCCTGGCCCTAAACCCACAGACACTAAACCTATGACCCCTACTGATAAAATAAAAAAAACCACCCACCACTAATGCCCTGGACACTAGCCTAGCCCTCAGGGGCCTGGCCCCCTGGGCCACACAAAATAAAAACCCTGAAACCCTAGGCCCCTAAAGGCCTGCAACCACCCCTAAACCATAGCCCCCAAACCCCAAACCACACAAAGTTAAATGAGCCTACTAAATAAAAATAAATATAGATTAAAGGAAATAAATCTAAATAAGATAAGATAAAATGCAGGCTAAATCCAAACATAAACTGACCTAAACATAAAATAAAGATAAAATAAAAAAAATGCTCAGATTAAATAAAAAAACATAAACTAAACTAAAAATAAAATAAAACAAAATAAAAAAACCTAAATAAAATAAAACTAACATAAAATAAAAGAAAATAAACCTAAATAAAATAAAATAAAACTAAATAAAAACCTAATCCTAAAAATAAACTTTAAAATAAAACCTAAAATAAATAAAAAACAAAACCTAAACACTAAATTTTAATAAAACTTAAAACCAAAATAAAAAAATAAAATAAACCTAAACTAAGTAAAATAAACAAAACTAAAATAAATAAAACATAAACCTAAAATAAACTAAAGCTAAAACCTAAACTAAATAATATAAAATAATATAATTAAACCTAAAAACTAAAAATAAAACCTAAAAATAAACTTAAAATAAAAACCTTAAAACTTAAACTAAAAAAATAAAATAAAAATGTAAACCTAAACCTAAAATAAAATAAGATAAAATAAAACTAAACTAAAAAAAAACATAAACAATCGAAACCTAAAATTAAAATAAAAATAAAACTAACTAAAATAAATAAACCTAAAATAAATAAACTAAACTAAATAAAATATAAAATAAAATGAGAAGAATAAACTAAAGATAAATAAGATGTAAAATAAACTAAAATGCTTGGACCTGGTTTGCTTGATTTTTTTTAAAATAAACTTAGGCAGAGCCACACTGAGCTAGGCTGAGCCACTAAATCCTGAGCCCTGGACCACTGGGACTAACCACTGAGCTAAGTGACCTGAGCCACTGGGACCATGAGCCATGAATCTAGTGGTGGACTTTGGGCCCTGAATCCTGGCCTGACACTGGGCCCTGAGCCTGGGCCTAAACTGGGGTGAAACTGGGCTCCAGATACTGACCCAGGCCATGAGCCATGAAACCAGAGCCACTGAGCACTGAGGCTGGGCCAGGCCAGGATCTAGGCCCAGGCCACTGAGCTGACCTAGGCCTGAGTGACGGCCATGGCTGAGCCTGGGCCACTGACCCCTGGATGTTAGATCTTGGGCCCAGACCAACGTGGGCCACTGGGCCACTGGGCCACTGAGCAAGATACTGGGCCTTGAGAGCTGGGCCAGGCCCTGAGTGGACCTGAGCCACTGGACCACTGAGCCTCAGATCCTGGGCAGCCCAGGGCTGAGTGCACTGGGCCCTGAGCCTGAGCCTGTTCCTGGGAGCAGACCCAGGCTGAGGCCCTGAGCACTAAAGGCCTGGGCCACAGATCTGGGCCACTCCACAGAGCTGAGCCCTGGGCACAGGCCTGGGCTGAGCTAGATAAAGACCTAAGAAGATAAATAAATGAGCTGAGCCTAAATAAGATAAAAATGGCATAGATAAACTTAGGCTAAAGACTAGGCATAAAAAAAATAAAGATAAAGATAAAATAAAATAAACTAAAGATAAAATAAATAAAATCTAAACTAATGAAAATAAAATAAACCTAAGGATAAAAAAAATCTATAAATAAAAAACTAGATAAAATAAACCTAAAAGATAAGATAAAGATAAAACTAAATAAAACTAAAAAAGAATGAGCCTAAAAGATAAAACGTATATAAATAAAAGATGAGCTACCACTAAAAAACACTGAATAAAATAAAATAAACTGAGCCCTAGGCCCTAAACCTAGGCAGTAAAATAAAACTAAAGGCTAAGGCTAATAGGTAAGCCTAACTAAAGACTAAAAGAACTTGTTGGACTAATTAAAGGCTAAACTAACTAACTAGCCCCCAAACCCCAGACTGTGTGCTAGATAAAACTAGGCCAGGACTGGCCAAACTAAACTAGGCTAAATTGATTAACTAATCCCAAGGCATTAGGCCACATGCAGCCTAGGCCCTGAGCCTAGGCTGGATTGCTTAATAGCTAGGCTAATGACTAGCTAAGACCAGATAAGCTAGGCTGATAGTTAAAGACACTAGGCCACTGTACTAGGCCTGGCTAGGCCACCAGCCAGAGCTGAGCCCCAACTAGCTAGGCTAACTAGGCTAGGCTAAGCCCTAGGCTGCTGGGCCCTGGATGCTGCAAACTAAAGACTAAGTCTGGCTAATTTTGAGCTGGGCTTAAAGCTGAGACTAGGCCTGAGCCTGATCCTGGGCCCTAGGCCTAAATGACTAAAGGCAAGCTGACTATTAGCTGAATAGTTAAGGCTATTGATTGATTGATAGGCTAGGCTAACTGGTGTAATGAGCTTAAATGGCTGAGGCCCTGAGTACTGAGCCCAGGCCTGAGCTGAGCCCTAACTGCTGACTGACCAGTTAAGGCTAAGTAGCTACAGGCCCTGGGCCCTAACCCTGGATCTAGGCCCTGACAAAATGATATCACAGGCTAATGTCTACCTAGGCTGGACCTAAACCCAGGCCTGGAATGAGCTAGGCAAATAATATAGGCTAAACTAACTAGGCTAATTAGACTAATGACTAACTGAGGCTTGGACTAATAGGCTAGGCTAGGCCCTAAACAGACTAGCTAACCCTAGATCCTGGCCTAACTAATGACTATAAATTAATAACTAATAAATTTAGGTAATTTTTAAAAAAAATGACAACTAATGACTAACTAGCTAAACTAATGAATAATAAAATGACTATGGTAAACCTGGCTAAACTAATAGCTAAACCTATAATGATTAACTGACTAACCTAAAACATAAACTAAGCTAGGCTAAGGCTAACAGTAACTGATTGGCTATACCTAGGCCCTAGGCCCTACTGGACCAAAATAATGACTAGGCTAATACTAAACTAAACCCTGATCCTACCATAAACCTGATTATTAAACTAAACTAAGTTATATGGCTTAAACTAACTAAAATAAAATACCTAATAACTACAAATTGACTAAACATGAGCTAAGCTAATAACAAATAAACTAACTAGGCCAAAAACTAACTAACTAACTAATAAACTAACTCGATTAAAACTAAAGCTAACCTAAACTAAACTAAAACTAATAAAAGTGGCTAAACAAAGTAATAACTAAACTAACAAAACTAATTAACTTACTAACTAGCTAAGATTAATTAATGACAACTAACTAAACTAGAATATGCTAATTAAGTAACTAATGACTAACAAACCTAAACTAAATAGCTAATAACTAAAACTAAACTAACTAATCTGGCTAAGTAAGCTATTAAAAGCTAACTACAAACTAAACCCTAAAATACCTGGCCTAATGAGCTAATAAAATAAATAACAGAGTTAAAACTAAACTAACTAAAACCTGACCTAAACCCTGATCAAGAAGACTAATAGCTAACTAGACTAACTGGTGAGCCTAACTAAACTGGATGAAACTTGGTGGCTAAACTAATAAATGCTAGGCCCTAGGCGCCTGTTGACAGCTAAACTAATGACTAGTAAGGCCTGGCTAAATAAATGAGCTAATAAGGCCTATAGTAAAGGCTAGTAAAGACCCCAATGGGCTAAAGGATTCTGAGCTGAGCTAAATTTGCAGCTGGGAAGCTAAGGCTAAGATCTAGGTAAACTAGGCCCTGGGAGGCTGAGCCCTGAGCAGGCCACCAGGCCCCCTAGGCTAATGATTAGGCTAGCTAAGGCCCCAGATATTAATGGCAGACTAGCTAGGCTAAGTAGTAAGCTAGGCTAAGAGCCGCTAGGCTAAAAGGCTAATGAGCTAGGAGTGATTTAATGAGCTAGTAAATGGAGTAAAAGGCTAGCTGAGCTAGGCTAGGCTAGGCCCTAGGCCCTGGGCTGACTAGGAGTTAAGGCTAGGCTAAGACTAGGCTAGGCTGACACTGGGCCACTGGGCCCCTAGGCCATGGGCCCAGGCCCACCTAGCTGACCCAGGCTAAGCTGACTAGACTGAGCTAGGCTGAAATGGGCTAGTGGAGACTAAGATGAGCTAAGCTAACTGATAAACTAGCTAAACTAATAGGCTAAACTAACTGCTAGATTAAATCAGAGCTAATGGAAATTAGGTGAGCCTACACCCCTAGGCCAGACCTAAGGCCTGGGCCTGAGGCCTAGGCCTGGGCTGAGCTATAGGCCCTAAAATTAAAGATCTGGGCCTAAAGGCATGAAGCAAGGACCAGATGAGGCTAGACTAAAAGCTAGGCCAAACTAAACTAATGGAAGAACTGACCCTAAATGAAGCTAGGCTACATGAAGCCCTAAGGCCTATTTCAACTAGATGAGCACTAAACCTGAGCTAATGAAAAAAGCTAGGCTAATGACTAGTAAAAGCTAGGCTAATAAAAAGACTAGTTAGAAAGACTAGGCCTAGGCCATGAAGCCTGATTAAAGACTAGCTAAAGATGAAAAAGAAAACAAGGCTAAAAAGAAAATAATAGCTAAAGCTAAATGACTAGATAAACTGACTAAGTACCCCAGACCCTAGGCCTAATGGCTAAAGAGCTGACTGGACTAGTAAAGAGAGCCTAGGCTGCTATAATGAGATTAACTAACTATTAAGACAGGATTAGTATGACTAATAAGACTAATCTTGGGTTAATGACTAGTAAGCTAAGTTAAAGACAAGCGGACTGGCTGACTGGCCCTGGGCCCTGGGCCCTGACCTGGCTAGCTAGGCTTGTATGAAGCTAGGAGCTGATAGGCTAAGATTAGTGGCTGGGACTGGCCTAGGCTAAGAATAATGGCTGAGCTGGGCCAGCCCAGGCATGAGCTAGGCCCTGGGCCTGAGTAAGGCTGATTAGACTGACTAGGCCAGAGCTGACTAAGCTAGCTGACCTGAAATGACTGGGCTAGTAAGACTAGTGACTAATGAGCTAAAGGCTAATTTAGAGGAGGCTAATGACTAATGACTAGAGAATGACTAGAGTAAGGCCTGAGCTAGTGACAGGTAAAGCCTGGGCCCTGAGCCTAGGCCTGATAAGACTAGGCTGACTAGAGTTAAAGACTGATTATTGGCCTGAGGCTGGCCCAGCCAGGCCTGACAAGGCTAGGCTTAGGCTAGACCAAGACCAGAGGCTAATGGCTGGCTAGACTGACTAGGCCAGCTAGGGAGATAAGACTAGGCTAGGCTCCTGGGCCTAGGCCCTGATGGCTGGAGTCTGGAAATGGGCCTGGGCTGATTGGCTAGGTTAGGCTAAAGGAGCTGGGCCAGGCCCAAGGAGGCACAGGCTGAGGCCTGAGCTGGGCCCTGACTAAGCTGAGGCTATTGGCTAAGGGTGGGCTAGCTAAGACTGATGATTAAAGACAGATCGCTGGGCTAAGGCTTAGGCTAAAGACTGGCATGATAGCTAGGCCCTGATCATGATGACAAGTTAATTTAGGAAATAGTGAACTAGCTGGCTAGGCTAGTTAGGCTAGGCAGGCCACTGAGCCCTGGGCCTGATAGGCTAGGCTAGGCTAGGCCTAGGCCTAGATGTTGGGCTAATGACAAGGCTAGACTAGTGGGCTAATAGTAAAGGCTAGGCCTAGGCCCTGAGCTAAGGCTAAGGCCTAGGCCAAGCCCAGGCTGAGGCTAAAGGCTAGGCTAAACAAGGTGGGCTAATGGCTAGCTAATGGAGCAGCATAGGCTTGACATAGGCTAGGCTGAGCTAGCTAATGTGGACCTAGGCCACTAAACCCCCCCCAAGCTTAAAGCCACTAGCACACCTTTAAACTATTGATGTAAAACTAAGCCAAGCACTGGCTTCAAACTAAGACTAAAACTAAGGCTAACTGACTAAAATGATAATAGTTAATGAAGCTAAGCTGACCAGGCCCCAGTAAACCTGGGCCTGGGCCCAACTAAGTTACTAATAAATGATAGCTAATGAGCTAAAATAACTGGTAATAAATGATAATTAATGGGCCTAAGCTAGAGCTGAGCCACTGAGGCCAGACTGATCAGCTGGCGTGACCACTGAGCTAGGCACTAAACTAATAAGTGAGGCTAAAGGCTTAATGACTAAGGCCCTAGGCTAATAAGGCTACTAAGCTAGGCTAAGAGCTAAGTGGGCTAAAACTAAAGTGACTAATGAGCTTCAAAACTAAAGATGATAGTATAGACTAGTAAGGCTAAGACTAATGTAAAGAAGCACAGAGCCACTGGCTAGGCCTCCAGAACCATGACCTGAGCTATGGAGTCTGAGGCTGGAGCTGGAGTCCTGAGTGCTAGGCCCAAAAACTAAGGCTGAGCTAATGGATGATTGGGCTATGACCACAGGCCTAGACCCTGGCTGACTGGTGGCTAAGGCTAAGGTGCAGCTGGGTAGAATAGGCTAGGCATAGATCTGGGCTCTAAGGCCATTCGCCCCTAGGCCAGAATGATAAGATAAGGCTAGTATTAGGCAGGCCACAGGCCCTGAGCTGAGCTGATAACTAGGTTAATGGCTAGGTTAATGACTACTAGGTTAGAATAGCTGGCTAGAAAGGCTAATTAAAGGCTAAGGAGGCTGAGCCTAGGCTGGATTAGCTGACCAGGTTAAAGGCTAATAGGCTAAGTATAAGACTAAATGAGCTGCATAATAAAGAAAATGAGTAAAGAGTAAAGATAATGAGTAAAGGCCCTGGACTAAAAGGCTAGGCCTGAAGCCCAGAAGACTAAGAGCTGAGGCATGAGCCTGAGTCTTAGGCCTGGGCCACAAGAGCTAGGCTGGCTGAAGCCACTGAGCTAGTGGCTGACAGATGGCTAGGCTGACTGAGCTGAGCTATAGGCTAGACTAGGCTAAAGGCTGAGCTAGGTAGCTGAGCCTAAATGATAACTGATTGGTAGGCTAAGAGGCTATAGGCTAGGCTAGGCAGCAGGCCCCAAGACCCCAGGCTCACTAAGGCTTAGTGAAACCAGATGTTAAAGACTAGGACCTGGCTAGGCTAATGATGGCTATTAGGAGCTAACAAGACTAACAAGGCTAGGCTAAAATGATAAAGGCTAGGCTAAAGGGGTGACTAGTGGTGACTGCAAGGCCTGGGCACAAAGGTTAACTGAGTCTAGGCCACAAGGCACAGAGGCTAAGACTAGGCTAAAGAATGATAGGCTAAGAATGACTATTAGCTAGGCTAATGTGTGCTAGTTAAGGCTAGATGAAATGAGTAGTAATGAAGCCTGATGACTAGAGGCTGACAGCTGACTAGATTAACAGCTAAGGCTAATTGGTTAAGACTGATCCACGGACCTGAGGCCTAGGCTGAAGCTAGGCTGAGGCCAGGCCTAGGCCAATGACTAGTAAGGCTAAGACTATGGGCTAATGACTAAGAAGCTGATTGGTTGGGTTAACTGGGAAGCTAACTAGGCTAGCTAGGCTAAAGGCCCTGAGCCTGAGCCTAGGCTGACTACTATAGGCTAGGCTAATGTAATAAGATAAATAAATGAGAAACTGGCTAGGCTAATGAGCTGACTGAGCCCTAGGCCTGGGCCTGAGCCCTGAGCCTGATTAGGCTATAGCTGACTAGGCTAGGCTAAAGCTAGGTTAAAAGGCAAGACTAATGGGTTAACTAGGCTAACTAGGCTAATATGTCTGAGCTAGGCTAGGCCCAGGCCCAAGGCCCTAGGCCTTAGTGATTAAAGTGAGCTAACTAAGGCTAATGATTAATTTACAAGCTGGACTAAGCTAACAATAGCTAATATCTGAAATACTAACTAGCTAAACTGACTAAACTAGCTAAAACTGAGCTAAACTAGGCTACTAAACTAATTAACTGATTAATAAATTAACTAAAACTAATAATAAAACTAATGAAATAAACTAAACTAATAGCTAGACTAATAAATATGATACTAATAAACTAGGCTAATAAGATTAATAAAACTAAACTAATAAAGCTTAATAGGCTAATGGCTGACAATAACTAAAAGGCCTAAACTGAACCTAAACTAATAAATAACTAAACTAATGAGCTAATGGATAGTAAATAAACTAACTAAACCTAAACCTCATCTAAACTTAATAATAAAACTAAAAACTTCTAACTAACTAAAAATAAACCCCTAATAAACCTAATAAACTAATAACTAAACTAACTAATAATATAAAACTAAAACTAAACTAAACTAATAAATTATTAAAATTAACTTAATTACTTTAAGGTGACATAGATAAGAATAATTGATTCATCTATTTAAGGGTTCAACTTAATTAACCCATAAAATTAACTTAATTATATTTTCTTAAATTAAATTAATTCACTAATGTGGGAATGGATTTAAAACAACAAGTGATGATATCATAATTAATTCATCTAATTAAGGGTTCAACTTCATTAACGCATAAAATCAACTTAATTGTATTTCCTTTAATTAAATCAAATCATTAATGTGGAATGCTTTTAAATCAAGAATTGATGATTTCTCTTCTCCTCTTTAAATTAAATCAAATCCAAAACTTCATTAAAATAGAAGCTTTGGTTTGCTTTAAATAATCTTATTTGATTTGATTTTACTTAAGGACTAGTTTGGTTGAAAGAATCACGTGCTTATATTTGATTGTCCTCTTTCCAATCATGTTAAATTTGGTATGTCATTTGAATTCATGCATCCATCTTTTCAAAATCAAGTAAAATAAAATTGATTTTCTTTATGTAAGCTTGCATGTGTTGATTTAATTTAATATATGTGTGGCTCTTATCACTATTAAATCCAAATGTATTTTTCAAAAGCTTATAAATGAATAATAATATGTGTTATCATGCTAGTTATAAATAAATAAAAAAATACATGTGCTTATACCTTAAGTGTATGAATATTGAGTTATCTTTCCTCTATTCATGTGTTGATTTATATAAGATTGAATTGTATTGGGTATATAGCCTGGATATCCTGGAAACACAAGGCTTTAGCTAGCCCCAAGGAGGTCATTTGACTACCTCACTACCCTGGTTTGTTACTTGGTTGTTGAAATCGAAAAGATGAAATGTTGAATCTAAATTTGTTCTTTGTTAAAAAAACAAAAAACAAAAACCCTAAACCCTAACTTGAACCTTAAACTAAAACCAAACCACAACCCTAAACCCTAAACCCCAAATAAATCCTAAACCTTAAACCCAAAACCCTAAATCCTAAACCCCAAACCCTAAAACCCTAAAAGCCTAAACCTAAACTAAATAAAACCTAAAATAAAATATATAAAAAAACCTAAATAAATAAAATAAAATTAAACTAAAACCTAAACCTAAACATAAAAATAAAATAATATAAAAATAAAAAATTAAACTAATAAAATAAATAAAACCTAAACTAAACTAAAAAAAATAAATAAATCTAAAAATAAAAAGCCTAAATAAAATAAAAACTAAAGATAAAATAATAATAAAATAGACATAAAATAAAAATAAAAAAAAACTAAATAAAAACCTAAACCTACGAAATAAATCTAAAAATAAATAAAAAATAAAATCTAAACCCTCAACTAAAAAAAACCTAAACCTAAAATAAACAAAATAAAATAAACATAAACCTAAACTAAAATAAATTAAACCTAAACCTAAACTAGAAAGTAAACCTTAACCAGATTAAAATAAAATTAAATAAAAAATAAAATAAACTAAACCAAACTTAAAAAACCTAAAATAAACCTAAAAAAAACCTAAAATCTAAACCTAAAAATAAAATAAACCTAACTTAAAACCTAAATAAAGAAAACCTAAAAAATAAAAAATAACTCTATAAAAAAAAATCTCTAAAAATAAAATAAAAACCTAAACTTAAAAAGATAAAGATAAAGAAAATAAATAAAATAAGCTCAGTATAAAACCTAAACTAAAAAAATAAACTAAAGTGAGGAAACCTAAAATAAAATAAACTAAAATAAAGAAACTAAACAAAAAAAAACCTAAAAAAAAATAAAATAAACTAAAATAAGCTAGCCCTTGGTTTTGATTTAAAAAACCATAAACCCTAAAACCTAAACCCTAAACCCTAAACCTACAAACCTAAACCCTAAACCCTAAAAAACCTTAAACCCTAAACCATAAACCATAACCCTAAACACTAAACCTTAAAAGCATAAACCCTAAAATCTTAAACCCTAAACTCTAAACTCTAAACCCTAAACCCTAAACCCTAAACCTTAAATCTGAAACCCCAAACCCTAAAGCTAAACCTAAAGTAACTAAATAAATTAAAAAATAAACCTAAATCCTAAAACCTAATAAAGCTAAACCTAAACCTAAACCCTAAGAATGGGGGAACCTGACTGAACATCGCCGCCAACTAGGGCTCGCCAGTCAAGGCTGGTGATGGAGGTGAGAGGTGGAGGTTATTGCAGTGGTGGTGGGGGATCTGGAGGTGCTGGTGGATATGGAGGTGGTGGTCGAAAGAGTGGTGGTTATGGAGGCGGGAAGAGTGACATATGTTACAACCATGGTGGTGGCGGAGGGAGATATCGAGGATATGATGGTGGATCCTGCTACTCGAGAGCCCTAGATGGTTCTGATGGGAGTTGGAGAAACTGAAGCATGGCCAATCCTATCTACTGGTTATGGAACTGTCTTTATAGTTGAAATAATTCTAGTTATCTAGGGTCTTTGATTTTCTCTATGGGTGCTCTTTTTTTATATATCATCGCCTGGTTTTAGAAAACTTGGTCTATTACTTGGTTGATGAAATCAAAAAGAAGAAATATTGAATCAAAATTTATTCTCTGTTAAAAATAAAACAAAAAAACCAAAACCCTAAACTAAAACCTGAATCGTAAACCTGAAATATAAACCCTAAACCCTAAACCTTATACCTTAAAACCCTAAACCCTAAACCCTATAACCATAAACTCTAAACCCAAAACCCTAAAACCTAAACCCTAAACCCTAAACCCTAAACCCTAAACCCAAAACCCAAAAAAATACCCTAAACCCTAAACCCTAAAAAGCTAAATGAAACCTAAACTAAATAAAACCTAAAAGGAAAATAAATAAATAAAACTTAAACCAAAAATAAAATAAAACATTAACTAAACCATAAACCTAAACCTAAAAGGAAAATAAAACTAAAAATAAAAACTAAACTAAGATAAAATAAATACAAACCTAAACAAACTAAAATAAAAAACCCTAAAAAAATTAAAAACTAACCTAAAATAAAAATAAAATAAAATAATAACTAAATAAAAACCTAACTTGAACTAAAAAAAGAACCAAAACTCTAAACTGAAAATAAAATAAACCTAAACCTAAACTAAAATAAACTAAACTAAAATAAATAAAACCTAAACCTAAACCTAAAATAAATTAAACCTAAACTTAATTAAACCTAAACTAAATAAAATAAAATAAACTAAAAATAAACATAAACCTAAATAAAAAATAAAAAATAAAACACAAAAATAAAAATAAAATAAATACCTAAAACCTAAACCTAAAAAAATAAAATAAAAACCTAAACCTAAACCTAAAAATAAGAAATAAAACCTAAACCTAAAAAATAAAATAAAAATAAAACTAAACTAAAAAACAAAACTAAACCTAAAAAATAAACTAAAATAAAAAAAGCTAAATTAAAATAAATAAGCATAAATAAATAAACTAAACTGAATAAAACTAAAAATAAACTTAAATTGAAATAAAAAAAGAAAATAAACTAAAATAAAAAAAATAAATGAAATAAACCTAAACTTACCAATTTACTTAATTTAAAAAAAATAAATAATAAATTAATCAAAATAAATTCAATTAAAAACCCTAACCCAAAACCCTAAAACTAACCCTAAACCTTACACCCTAAAACAAACCTATCAACCACCCTAAACTAAACCCTAAACCATAAAACCATAAAACCTAAAAAAAACCTAAAAAAAAACCTAAACCTAAACTAAAAAAAACATAAAAAATAAATTAAATAAAAAACCTAAATAAAATAAATAAAATAAAAACCTAAACTAAACTTAAACCTAAACCAAAACCTAAAAATAAAATAAAATAAAAACCTAAACTAAAACTTAAACCTAAACCTAAACCTAAAAATAAAATAAAATAAATAAAACTCAAATAAATAAATTAAAACTAAACTAGAATAAAATATAATAAACCTAAGAAAAAACCTAAATAAAATAAAACTAAACATAAAATAAAAAAATAAAATAAATAAAATAAAATAAAATAAAAACTAAATAAATACATAAATCTAAAAGGACCTAAAATAATTAAAAAATATAACCTAAACCCTAAAAAAAAAAACCTAAATCTAAAATAAAATAAAATAAACCTAAACCTAAACTAAAATAAACTAAACTAAAAAAATAAAACCTAAACCTAAACATAAACTAAATAAAATTAAATAACTCAAAATAAACCTAAATCTAAACTAAAAAAATATAACCTAAAAATAAACCTAAAATAAAAACTTAAAACGTAAACCTAAAAAATTAAAATCAAAACCTAAACCTAATCCTAAAAACAGAAAATAAAATCGAAACCTAAAAAATAAAATAAAAATAAAACTCAACTAAAAAATAAACCAAAACCTAAACCTAAATGTATAAAATAAACTAAAATAAAAAAACCTAAACTAAAATAAATAAACCTAAAATAAATAAACTAAACTAAATAAATATAAAAAATAGACCTAAATAAAAAAATAAATTAAACTAAAATAAATTAAAAATAAACTAAATTTACTAAATAAACCTAAACCTATAGGTTTACTTAATTTTAAAATAAAACTTAAACCCTAAACCCTAAATCCTAAACCCTAAACTATAAACCTACAACCCTAAACCCATAACCTAATCCCTAAACTCTAAACCCTAACCCTAAACCCTAAACCATAAAAAGCATAATCCCTAAAACCCTAAACCCTAAACTCTAAACCATAAACCTTAAACCCTAACTCTAAACCCTAAACCTTAAACCCCAAACCCTAAATTTAAACCTAAAGCAACTAAATAAATTAAAAAATAAACCTAAACCCTTAAACCTAATAAACCTAAACATAAACACTAAGAATGGGAAAAACCTTGACGACAGGAACATCACCGTCAACCAGGCTAAGTCTTGATCTGGCTGGTGGATATGGAGGTCGTAGTTGAAGCAGTGGTGGTTATGGTGGAAGGAAGAGGAATGGAGATTACGGCCGTGGTGGTGGCGAAGGGAGAGATCAGGAGTATGATGGTGGATTCCGCAACTCAAGAGGCCGGGGTGGTTCTGATGACAACCGAAGAAATTGAAGAATGGTCATTCCGATTTGGTTCTTATGGAACTGTGTCTTTACAGTAGAGAAGGTTCTAGTTATCTAGGGTTTTTGAATTTCTCTATGTGTGCTCATTTTTTATCTATGTCACCACCTGTGTCTTAGAAAACTTGTTGTGTTACTTGGGTGATTTAAATTGAATAGAAGAAATGTTGAATCTGAATTTGTTTATTGTTAAAAAAAAATACAAAAAACCTTAAACCCTAAACTAAAACCCAAACACTAAACCTAAAACCTAGACACTAAACCCTAAACCCTAAAACCATAAACCCTAAACCTTAAACCCTAAATAGTTAACCTCAAACCCTAAATCCTAAACCCTAAACCCTAAACTAAATTCTAAACCTTAAACCCTAAAAAGCTAAAAACCTAAACCTAAACTAAATAAAACCTAAAAATAAAATAAATAAACAAACCTAAACCCAGATAAAATAAAATAAAAATATAAACTAAAACCTAAACCTAAACCTAAACCTAAACCTAAAAAGAAAATAAAATAAAAAATAAAAATTAAACTAAAATAAAATAAATAAAAACCTAAACTAAACTAAAATAAATAAAACTAAATAAAATAGAAACTAAACCTAAAATAAAAATTAAATAAATAAAATTAAATAAAACTTAAATGCTTGAGTAAAAAAAAACCCTAAACTAAAAATAAAATAAACCTAAACCTAAACTAAAATAAACTAAATGAAAATAAATAAAACCTAAACCTAATCCTAAAATAAACTACACCTAAACCTCAACCTAAACTAAATAAAAGAAAATAAACTAAAAATAAACCTAAACCTAAACCTAAACCTAAACTAAAAAATAAAACATAAAATAAACCAAAAATAAAAACCTAAGACCTAAACAAAAAATTAAATAAAATAAAAACCTAAACCTATACATAAAAATAAAAATAAAACCTAGACCTAAAAAATAAAAAATAAATAAAGTAAATAAAAATAAACCTAAATCTAAAATATACCTAAAATAAACTAAAAAAAAAAACATGAACTAAATAAATAAATAAATTAAACTAAAATAATAAAATTAAAAATATAATAATATATATATATATATATATATATATATATATATATATATATAATAATATATATATATATATATATATATATATATATATATATAATATATATATATATATAAATAAAATAAAATAATAAAAAATAAATAAACCTACATGGGTTTGCTTAATTTGCAAAGTCCCACAACCCTAAACTAACCCCAAAGCCTAAAACCCAACACCCTAAACCCTAAACCCTAAACCCTAAAACCTACAACTCGAGACCCTAAATCCTAAATCCTAAACCCCAAACCCTAAACCCTAAATTCTAAACCCTAAAAACATAAAAATTTAAACCTAAAATAAAAAAACCTAAAAATAAAATAAATAAATAAGCCTAATCCAAAATAAAATAAAATAAAAACCCAAACTAAAACCTAAACCTAAACCTAAACTAAAAAAAATAAAAAAAATAAAAAAAAACTAAACTAAAATAAACTAAATAAAAACCCAAACTTTAAAAACCCTAAACCCTAAACCATAAACCCTAAACTTTAAACCTTAAAAAACACTAAACTTTAAACCTTAAACTTTAAACCCTAAACTGTAAGCCCTAAACCCTAAACCTTAAACCTAAACCTAACACTAAACTAAAAAAAAGCATAAACCCTAAAACCCTAAATGCTAAACCCTAAACCATAAACCTTAAATACTTAACCCTAAACCCTAACTCTAAACCTTAAACCCTAAACTGAAACTTGAAATCCAAAACCTAAACATAAAGTAACTAAATAAATTAAATTTTTAACCTAAACCATAAAACTAAAATACCTAAACCCTAAGAATGGGCAGAACCTTGATGGCAGGAACATCCTCACCTACCAGGAAAAGTCTAGATCTGACAGTGGAGGCGAAGGCTGAGGTAGAAGTTATCATAGTGGTGGGGGGGATCTGGAGGTGCTGGTGCATATGGAAGTGGTGGTCGAGCGTGGTAGTTATGGAGGTGGGAGGACCAGTGAGGTTACAACGTGGTGGCATGGGGTGATAGATCAGGAAATGATGGTGGATCCCACTATTCAAGAGGTCGGGGTGGCTTTGATGGGAACTGGAGAAATTGAAGAACGACCGATCCGATCAACAGCTTATGGAACAATGTATTTACAGTAGAGACGGTTCTAGTTATCTAGAGTTTTTTTTATTTATCGTGCTCACTTTTATGTATGTCATCACTTGTGTCTTAGAAAACATGGTATGCTACTTGGTTGATGAAATCAAAAAGAAGAAATATTGAATCTAAATTTATTCTCTACTAAAAAAAAACTAAAAACCCTAAACCCTAAACAAAAACCTAAACCCTAAACCAAAAACTTAAACCTTAAAGCCTAAATCCTAAACCTTAAACCTAAACCCTATACCGTAGAAGCCCTAAACCTTAAACACTAAACCCTAAACCCTAAACCCTAAATCCTAAAACCCTAAACCCTAATCACTATACTATAAAACCTAAAACCCAAACCCTAAACCCTAAACTCTCAAATAACCCTAAACCCTAAAAAGCAAAAAACCTAAACCTAAATTAAATAAAACATAAAAATAAAATAAATAAAAAAACCTAAACAAGAAAAATGAAATATAAGAAAAAAATAAAAACCTCAACTAAAACCTAAACCTAAATCTAAAATAAAATAAAATAAAAAATTAAAATTAAACTAAAATAAATTAAATAAAATCCTAAACTAAACTAAAAAATAAAAAACCTAAAGTAAATAAAAACTAAACCTAAAATAAAAATAAAAAAACTAAATTAAAATAAAATAAAACCTAAATAAAACCTAAACCTAAAAAGATAAATCTAAAAGTAAAATGTAAACCCTAAACTAAAAGAAACCTGAACCAAAAATAAAATTAAAATAAACCTAAACCTAATCTTAAAATAAACTAAACCTAAACCAAAACCAAAAACCAAAATAAAATAAATAAACTTAAAATAAACCTAAACCTAAACTAAAAAGTAAAACCTAAAAATAATCCTAAAATAAAAACCAAAAACCTAAACCTAAAAAAATAAAATAAAAACCTTAACCAAAACCTAAAAATAAAAAATATAACCTAAACTTAAACCTAAAAAATAAACTAAAATACAAAACCTAAACTAAAATAATAAACCTAAAATAAATAAACTAAACTAAATAAAAATAAACCTAAAAAAATAAAATAAATAAAAAATAAACTAATAAACTAAATAAACCTAAACATACTTGTTTCCTTAATTTTAAAAAATAATAATATTTTTTTAAAAACTGAAAGAAAATTTTAACACTAAACCCTAAACCATAAACCTTAAACCTATAACCCTAAACCCTAAACCCTAAACCCTCCACCCTAAACCACAAATCTACCACATAAACCTACCCTACCTAAACCCTAAACCCTAAACCCTACCCCCTAGAACCCTAACTAACAGATAATACACCCTCCTAATCCCTTAAACCCTACCCTAAACCCTAAACCTAAACCACCCACCTAAACCTAAACTAAATCATAAAATAAATAAATAAATAAACTAAACATAAATAAATAAGATAAAATAAAATAAACACCTAAACTAAAACCAAAACCTAAACCTAAACCTAAACCTAAATAATAAAGAATTTAAATTAAATTAAAAATAAAAACTAAAATAAATAAAAAATAAGCTAAATAAAATAAATAAATAACTCAACCTGCCGGTTTATTTATTATTATTTAAAACCCTAAACCCTAAAATTAACACTAAACCTTAAACTTACAACCTAAACCTATAACCGTAAGCCCAAAACTCTAAACCCTAAACCCTAAAGAATCCTGAACACTAAACCCTAAACCTAAAATCCTAAACCCTAAACCATAACTCTTAACCCTAACCCTAAACCTTAAACCCTATATCGCAAATCCTAAACCCTAAAACCCTAAACCTAACTAACCTAAATCCTAAACCTACCACTCTCGATGACCCTACACTTAAACCTTAACTAAACCCTAAACCCCTCCAAGCTTAAATCCTAGACTAAATCCTAAACCCTAAACCTCTAAACCCCAAACTCAAAACCCAACCTAAAACCCCAAACCCTAATCAAACCCAAACCCTAACCCTAAACCCTAAAAGCATAAACCCTAAAATCCTAAACCCTAAACCCTAAACCCTAACCCTAAACCCCAAACCCTAAACCTAAACCTAAAGTAACTAAATAAATTAAAAAAAAACTAATAAACCTAAACCCTAAAACCTAATATACCTAAACCCTAAGAATGGGTAGAACCTTGATGGTAGGAACATCGCCATCAAGCTCAGTTTAGATCAAGCGGTGGAGGCAAAGGTGGAGGAAGTGATTATTGCAGTGGTGGTGGGTAATCTAGATATGTTGGTGGATTTGGAGGTTGTGGTCGAAGCAGTGGTGGTTGTGGAGGTGGGCGGTTCAATTGAGGTTACATCCACGGTGGTGGTGGAGAGACGGTCGGGGATATGAGAGTGGATCCCTATGGGAGAGGTCGGGGGCTTTGATGGGAACCTGGAGAAACTAAGAATGGTCGATCCTGCTTATGGAACTGTGTCTTTAGTAGCGAGTTCTAGTTACCTAGGTTTTTTTATTTTCTCTATGCGTGCTCATTTTTTATCTATGTCATCACATGTGTCTTAGAATACTTGGCGTGTTACTTGGTTAATGAAATTGAAAAGAAGAACTGTTGAAAATGAATTTGTTCTCTATTAAAAATAAAAAAAAGAAACCCACCCTAAACCCTAAACTAAAACCTGAACGTTAGACCGCCTAAACCCTAAACCCGAAATGCTTAAAACCCTAAACCCTAAACCGTTAAACCCAAAACCTAAACCCTAAACCCTAAACCTAAAACCCTAAAACCCTATAACCTAAACCCAAATAAAGTTCACTAAAATTTATAATAATAACTAAACCTAATAAACTAATAATTAAACCCATAAACTAAACCAACTAACTAAACTAATCCCTAACTAATAATTAATTAACTAAACTAATAAACTAAAACTAAATAATAACTACCAATAAATAAAACTAAAATATTAAACATAACTAATAACTAATAAAACTAATAGTAAACTTAAAATGAATAATAAATAAAATAATAAATAAATAAACTAATAACTAATAAAAATAAAAATAATAATTATTATTATTATTATAATAATAATAATTATTATTATTATAATAATAAAAACCTAATAATAAAAACTATAAACTTAATAAACTAACTAATAAAATAATAATTAAAACCTAAATAAAACTAATAATAATTAAATAAACCTAATAAAACTAATAGTAACTAATTATTATAATAAATAATAATTAATAATAGCTAAATAAAAAACTAAACCCATAAAACTAAAATAGAACTAATAAAATAAAACCCAAAAAAAACTTAAAACTAATAATAACTAAATAACTAAATAGTTTATAACTAAGTAAACTAATAAACTAATAATTAAAAAAACCTAAAACTAATTAAACTAATAATAAACTAAAAACTAAATAATAATAACTAAACTAATAACTAATAATAAACTAACAAACTAATATGAATAAATTAATAATAAACTAACTAATGATAAACTAACTAAAACCTAATAATAACTAAACTAATAGCTAATAATAGTAGTAACTAATAAATGATAATAAAAACTTAATAAAGCCTAAATATTAAACTAACTAACTAAACTAATAAATAACTAACTAAACTAAAACTAATAATAATAACTAATAAAAACTAATCTAAACCCATAATAAAACTAATAATAATAATAATAATAATAATAATAGCTAATAAACTAATAATAACTAATAAACTAATAACATAATAATAACTAATATAATAAGTAAAAAACTAATAATAACTAATAATAACTAAACTAACTAATAAACCTTAATAATAATAAACCTAATAACATTAAAACCTAAATAAATCTAATAAAACTAAACTAATAAAATTAATAATAAACTAATAACTAAACTAATAATAAAACTAAAAATAAACTAAAACTAAAACTAAACAAACATAAACTAAGAATAAACCTAAAAATTAACCTAAAATAAATTAATAATAATAATAATAATAAAAATAATAATAATAATAAGCTAATAATAAAATTAAACCCATAAACTAAACTAATAACTAAACCATAAACTAAAAATTAATTACTAACTAAACCTAATAACAAATAAACCTAAATGCTAATAATAAAACTATTAATAAACCTAATAACCAAAACTAATTAATTAAACCTATAAAGTAAACTAAAATTAATAATAACTAAATAAAACTAAAAACCTAATAAACTATAAGAACTAACTAAACTAACTAACTAAATAATAATGAACTAAAACCAAATAACTAAACTAATAAACTAACAATAATAAATAAAATAACTAATAACATAATAATAATAATAATAATAATAATAATAATAATAATAATAATAATAATAATAATAATGACAATAATAATAATAATAAAACTATAACTAATAACTAATAAACTAATAAACTAATAAACTAATAAATAAATTAAACTAATAACTAATAATAATAATAGTAAAAAAAACTAATAACTAATAAACTAATAAAAACTAATAAAACCTAACCTAATAAACCTAAACCCTAAATAAAACTAACTAAACTAATAATAACCAATAAACTAAACCAACTAAAACTAAACTAACTAATAATAATAAAATAAACTAATAATAATCTAAACATTAATAAACTAATAAACTAATAAAAAACTAAAATAAACAAATAAAAAACCCCTAATAAACTAAACTAATAACTAATAAAACTAAACTCCAAACCTAAACTAACTAAAATAATAACTAACTAAATTACTAATTAATAACTAAACCTAAACACTAAACTAAACTAAAACTATTAAAAAACTATAATTAATTATAATAATAAACTAATAACTTAATAATAAAAAAAACTAAACTAATAATTAATAATAAATAATAATAAACTAAAACCTAATAACTAAACTAATAACTAATAAACTAACCAATAAAAACTAAACCTAAATAATAAACTAATAAAATGAATAAAAAACTAATAAACTAATAACTAATAATAAACTAAACTAAAACTTAAAACTAAAAACTAAACTAATAAACCACTAAACCCCTAAACTAAACTAAACTAATAAAACTAATAAAACTAACTAAAAGTAAACTAAAACTAATAAATAAACTAAAACTAACAAATAAATAATAAATAAACTAATAATAAAATAATAATAACTAAATCTAAATAAAACTAAACCTAACAATAACCTAAAACTAAAATAAAAGTAATAAAACTAAACTAACTAATAATAATAACTAATACTAATAAATCTAAAAAACTAATAATAAAACTAATAATAAATAATAAACTAATAAATAATAAAATAATAAATAATAATAATAATAATAATAATAATAATATTAAATAAACTAAACTAATAACTAATAACTAATAATAACATAATAAAACTAATAATAACTAAACTATAAACTAACTAAACTAAAAACTAATAATAATAATAAACCAAATAACTAAAACTAATAAACTAGTACATAAACTAGTAACTAACTAAATAATAACTAAAAAACTAATAATAAAAAACTAATAATAACTAACCAACTAATAAAACTAATAAAAACTAATAACTAAACCTAATAATAATAACTAACTAAACCCTAAATAATATAATAAACTAATAAAAACCACCCACAAACTAATAATAATAATAATAAAGCCTAACTAATAAATAATAATAATAGAAACTAATAATAATAAAAAAACTAAAACTAATTAAAAACAATAATAAACTAAAGCTAATAATAATAATAATAATAATAATAATAATAATAAACTAGTAAAACCTAACCTAAACTAATAATAAACTAACTAAACTAATAAAGAAATAACTAATAAAACTAAAAGTAATGACTAAAACTAATAAAACTAAACTAAATCATAACTCAAAACTAATAAAACTAATAAACTAATATATAATAATAATAATAATAATAATAATAATAATAATATAATAATAATAATAATAATAATAATAATAATAATAAAACTAAAACTAAACAATTAACTAAACCCATAAAACTAATAATAATAATAATAATAATAATAACTAAACAATAACAAACTAACTAAAAACTAAACTAACTAATAAACTAATAATAATAAAACTAATAAACAATAAACTAACTAATAATAATAAATAAACCACTAATAAACTAAACTAATAATAAAACCTAAAAAAATAATAAAACTAATAATAATAATAATAATAATAATAATAATAATAATAATAAGTAATAAATAATAAATAATAAACTAAACCTAAACCCTAATAAAAAACTAAACTAAACTAAAACATACACTAAACTTTGAAACTATACCTAATAATAAAATTAAACCTAATAATTAAACACATAATTAATAATAAACTAATAATAACTAAAATCTAAACTAATAAAACTAATAAACTAATAAACTAATAAACTAAACCCACTAATTAAAAAACTAATAACAACTAACAAAACCTAAACTAACTAAACTAACAATAAACTAATAATAACTAATAATAGTAAACTAACTAAATAATAATAATAAATTAAAACTAATAAACCAAACTAACTAATAAACAAAACTAAACCTAAATTAATAATAATAATAAACCATAATAACTAAAACAAATAATAATAAATAAACTAATAATAATAATAATAATAATAATAACTAATAACTAATAATAAAAGCAAACTAAACTAACTAACAAACCAGTAATAAACTAACTAAACTAAATTAATAATAATAATAATAATAATAAACCTAAAACTAAAACTAACTAATAATAATAATAAACCTAATAACCAATAATAAACTAACTTAAATAAACCTAAACTAGTAAAACCAAATAAAACCTAGACACCTAAACTAACTAAAAAACATAAACCCCCATTAACTAAATTAATAATAATAATAATAATAATAATAAATAATTATAAAAAACTAATAAAAAACCTAAACCCTAATAAATAAAACTAATAAAAAACTAATAATAAACTAACTAATAATAATAATAATTAAATAAATAATAACTAATAAAAACTAATAAAATCTAAATAATAAACTAAAATAATAAAAACTAATAAAACTAAATAAAATAATAATAATAAAATAAAATTAACTAAAACTAAACTAAAACTAAACCTTAAACTAATAAAACTAATAAACTAAAATAATAATAATAACTAATAGAATAATAAAAACTAATAATAATAATAATAAACTTAAATAATAAACTAATAAAACTAAACTAAAATTAAAACAAACCAAACAATAATAATAATAAAACTAAACTAATTAATTAACTAAAATTAATAAAATAAACTAATAACTAACTAAACCTAATAATTAACAACAATAATAATAAACTAAAAACTAAACTAAAACTAAACTAATAAACTAAACTAATAAACTAAACTAATAAAACCTAAACCCACTAAATAATAAACTAAACTAAAAACCTAAACCCTAATAACTAATAAAAAACTATAATAATAAAAAATAAACTAAAACCTAATAAATAACTAATAATAACTAAAAACAAAATAACTAAACTAATAAACTAATTAAACTAAACCATAACTATTAAACCTAAAACTAAAAATAATAAATAATAAACTAATAACTCAATAATAACTAAACTAAACTAAAGAACTTAAACCCTAAACTAAAACAAAAACCAAACCTAACTAATAATAATAACTAAACCTAAGAACTAAAGCCTAAGAATAACTAAACTAAACTAAAACTAATAACTATCTAAATATAATTAACATAAAAAACTAATAAAATAATAAATAAATAATAAAAACTAATTAATTAACCCTAAACTTACAACCCTAAACCCTAAACTTTATACCCCAAACCCTAAACCCTAAACTTAAAATCCTAAACCTAAACTAAATAAAATCTAAAAATAAAATAAAAAAACCTAAACCTAAATAAAATTAATAATAAAATAAAATAAAACCCTAAACTAAAACCTATACTTAAAGGTAAAAATAAAATAAAATAAAAATAAAAATTTAACTAAAATAAAAATAATAAAAACCTAAACTAAACAAAAACATAAAATAAACTTATCAATAAAAAACATAAATAAAATAAAAACTAAATGTAAAATAAAAATAAAATATGCCAAAAATGAAATAAAATAAAAACTAAATAAAAACATAAATAAAAAATAAACCAAAAAATAAAACCTAAAAATAATGAAAAATTAAAACCTAAACCCTAAACTGAAAAAGAAAACCTAAACCTAAAACATAAATAAACTAAACCTAAACCCTAAACTAAATAAAATTAAATAAACTAAAAATAAACCTAAACTTAAACTTAAAATAAATAAAACCTGTAAACAAACCTAAAATAAAAATCTCTAACCTAAACCTAAAAAACTAAAAAAACATAAACCTAAAAATAAAAAATAAAACCTAAACCTAAACAAAATTAGAAAAAACTAAACTAAAAGATAAACAAAAATAAAAAACCTAATATAAATAAAGCAAACTAAGTAAAATGAAAAAATAAAATAAAAAAATAAACTAAATAAACCTAACCCTACCGGTTTACTTAACTTTTTTTTAAAAAAACCAAAAACCCAAAACCCTAAATCCTAAACCTTATATCCTAAACCCTAAACCCTAAACCTTAAACCCTAAACCATAAAACCTAACCTAAACCTACAACCCTAAACCCTAAACCCTAAATCTAAAACCAAACCCAAAACACTAACCTAACCCACTCCTTACACCCTAAACTCCTAAACCCTAAACTGACCAACTCTGTGCTAAAATAAAACCTTAAAACCTCTACTGGCATAAACCCTTAAAACCCTAAACCCCACTCTAAACCCTAAAGCTCACTCCTCCCCATAAATCATGACCTAAACCCTAAATAAACTGACCTGTACCCTAAACCCACTCATAAACCTTAAAAAACCCATAATAAATAAATAAATAACCCTAAACCTAAATAAAATAAAATAAAAAAATAAATAAATAAAAACCTAAACCTAAACCTAAACCTAAAAATAAAATAAAAAATAAAAATAAACTAAAATAAAAAATAAAAACCTAAACTAAATAGAAAAATAAAATAAACCAAAGAATAAAAAACTTAAATATAATAAAATTAAAATAAAATAATTATCAAAAATAAAATAAAATAAACTACATAAAAATCTAAACCTACAAAATAAACCTAAAAATACAATGAAAAATAAAACCAAAACCTAAACTAAAAAAAGACCCTAAACATAAAATAAAAATAAAATAAAAAATAAAATAAACCTAAACCTAAACTAAAATAAAAAAACCTAAACCTAAACTTAAAAAAAATTAAACTTAAACCCTAAATTAAATAAATTAAAATAAGCTAAAAAATAAAACCTAAAAATAAACCTAAAATAAAAACTTAAAACCTAAACCTAAACTAAAAAAACATAAAATAAATAAATAAACTAAACAAAAATAAACCTAAATAAAATATAAAATAAACTAAATATGCTAAATCTGGGTTTACATTTTTTTTGTAAAAATTGTAAACCCTAAACCATTAACCCTAAACGATAAATCCTAAACCCTAAACCCTAAACCCAAAAACTAACCCTAAACCCTAAACACTAAACCTTAAAGCTACAACCCTAAACCCTAAATAGGCCCAAAATCCTAAACCCTAAACCCTAAACCCTAACCCTAACCCTAAACCCTAACACTGACCTAAACCCAACTAACCCTACCAAAACTCAAAGCATAAACCATAAAAACCTAAACTTTAAACCATGCACTAAACCTAAACCTTAAACCCACTAAACCCTAAACCATAAAACCCTAAACTCTAAACCCTAAACCTTAAACCATAAACCTAAAAAAAACCTAAACTTAACTAAATAAAATCTAAAAAAATAATAATTTAAAACATAAGCTTAAATAAAAATAAATTAAAATAAAAACCTAAACTTAAACCTAAAAAAAAATTAAACTAAAATAAAATAGACATAAACCTAAACTAAACTAAAAAAATAAAATAAACCTAAGAATAAAAAACCTAAATAAAATAAAAAAATTAAAAACAAACCTTATCCCAAACTAAAAATTTTAATCTAAAAGTAAACCAAAAATAAAAACCTAAAACCTAAACCTAAAAAAATAAAACATAAAACGTGAAATTAAAATAAATAAAATAAACTCAACTAAAAAATAAACCTAAACTTTAACCTAAACCTAAAAAATAAACTAAAATAAATAAAGGAAGCTAAATAAAAAAATAAACCTAAATAAAAGAACAAAAATAAATAAAAAATGAACTAAATAAACCTAAATATATCGGCTTACTCAATTTTAAAAAAAATGATAAACCCTAAACCTTAAACCTACAACCCTAAACCCTAAAAAAAACCAAACCCTGGACCAAATCCTAAACCCTAAAACCCTAAGCCTAAATAGGCCACCACCTAAACCCTAAACCTAAAAACCATAAATCCTACCCTAAACTAAAACCTCCTTAAACCCTAACCTAAAACACTAAACCTGCAACCTTAAACCCACCCAAAAGACTAAACCTAATCCTAAAACCCTACCATAAACCCTAAACCCTAAACTCTTAAACCTACAACCCAAACCCTAAAACCTAAACTGATTAAACCTAAAATAAAAATAAATCAAAAACCTAAAGAAATATAAAATAATAAAATAAAAAAACCTAAACTTAAACCTAAAAATAAAATACAATAAGAAAATTAAAATAAACTAACATAAAGATATAAAAACCTTACCTAAATTAAAAAATTAAATAGCCCTAGAATAAAAAACCTAAATAAAATAAAATAAAAATAAAATATATAAAATAAAAACTAAAATAAACTAAAATAAATAAAATGAACTAAATAAACTAAATAAACCTAAACCTACGAGTTTACATAATTTTAAAAAAAAATCCCTAAACCTTATGCTAACCCTAAACCTTAAACCGTAAACCATAAACCCTAAACCCAAAAAACCCTAATCCCTAAAGCCTAAGAACTAAAAACATAAACCCTAAAACCCAAAAAACCTAAAAATAAAAACACTAAAAAATAAAATAAACATAAAACTAAACTTAAGAATAATGAACCTAAATAAATAACCCAAAACACTAAACCCTAAAAAAATAAAATAAAGCTAAGAAAAAAACCTAAATAAAATAAAATAAACTAAAAATAAACCTAAACCTAAATTATATAATAAAACCTAAAAATAAACCTAAAATTAAAGCCTAAAACCTAAACCTAGAAATAAAAAATAAAACCTAAACCTTAAAAATAAAATAAAAAATAAAACTCAACCAAAAAATAAACTTAAACTTAAACTTAAACCTAAACCTAATAAATAAACTAAAATATAAAACCTAAACTAAAATAAATAAACTAAATGAAATAAAAATTAAAATAAATTAAAAAAAATAAAAATAAACTAAATAAACCTAAACCTTTTTGTATTTGAGAAAACCCAAAACTAAAACCTAAACTAAACCTCATAAAACCTATAATCATACCTAAACCCTAAAATATAAACCTTAAACCCTAGCCACACCCTAAACTACCAAACCCAAAACTGACACTAAACCTTAAACCATAAACACTAAAACCACTAAACCCTAAAACTTAAAACTCAGACCCTAAAACCTACCCACCCTAAACCCTAAATGCTAAAACCTGACCTAAACCAGACCCCACCTAAAAAACACTCCATAACCCTAAACCTACCTTAAACTTAAACCCTAAAATCCTAAACTCAACCCAACCCACCCTGACCTACCCAAACCTAAACCTAAAACCTGCGATCTTAAATCTAATCTAAAACCTAAACCTATTTAAATACTTAAAAAAAAACCTAAACCTAAATTAAATAAAGAAAATAAAATAAAACATAAACCTAAAAGATAAAATAAAATAAAATTAAAATAAACTAAGAATAAAGAAATAAAAACCTATCCAAAATAAAATAATAAAATAAACCTATGAATAAAAAACATAAATAAAATAAAATATAAAATAAACATAAATAAAAAATATAATTATCTAAAATAAATAAATAAAAACTAAATAAACATAACCCTACATGTTTAATTAATTTAACAAAAAAATCCCTAAACCCTATGTTAACCCTAAATAATAAAACCACAAAGCTAAACATAAAAACCCTAAACCTAAACCCTGACATAACCAGAACCCTAAACCCTAAAACCTTAATCCTAAACCCTAAAACCTTAAAACCCTACCCTAAACCCTAAATCATAAACCTAAAACCTAAACCTAAACAAAATAAAACCAAAATATAAATTATATATAACAAAACCTAAACCTAAATAAAATAGAAAATAATATAAAATAAAACTTAAACTAAAAGCTAAAGCTAAAATATAGATAAAACCTAAACTAAACTAAAAAATAAAATAAACCTAACAATAAAATACTAAACTAAAATAAAAATAAAATAAAATAAAAACTAAATAAAAACTTAAACCTAAAAAATAAACCTAAAAATAAAACCAAATAATAAATAAAAACTAAAACATAAACCCTAAACTAAAAATAACCTAAACCTAAATTAAAATAAATAAATAAATTAAAATAAACTTCCTAAATTAAAATAAACTAAACTAACTTAAATAAAACATAAACCAAAACCTAAAATAAACATAACCTAAACCTAAACATAAACTAAATTAAATAAAATAAATAAAAACAACCCTAAACTTAAACTAAAAAAAAACCTAAAAATAAACCTAAAATAAAAACGTAAAACCTAAACCTATAAAATATAATAAAAACCAAAACCCAAACCAAAAAACCAAAAATAAAACTTATACCTTAAAATTAAAATTAAAATAAAATTCAATTAAAATATGAACATAAACCTAAAACTAAACCTAAAAAAAAACTAAAATAAAAAACCTAAACTAAAATAAATAAACCTAAAATAAATAAACTAAACTGAATAAAAATAAAAAATAAACCTAAATAAAAATAAAAAAATAAACTAAAATAAATAAAAAAATAACTAAATAAACCTAAACCTACTGGTTTACTTATTTAAAAATAAAAAATAAAAAACCATAAACCCTAAATCCTAAACCTTAAACCCACAACAAATCATAAACCTAAAAATAATAAACACAAAAAATCCTAAACCTTAAACTTATCCCTAAACTAACCCTAAACCATAAACCCTAAACTAAATTCTAAAACCCTAAACCCTAAACCCTAAAACCCTAAAACTGACCTAAACCCTAAATGCTAAATCTCAAACCACCCTAAACCCTAAACTACCTAACACTACCCCAAACCATAAAACCTAAACCCCAATCCTAAATCCTACCACAACCCTAAACCTAAACCCAAACTCTAAACCCTGGCCCTAAACCTCAAACCTAAAATTCTAAACCTTAAACTAACCTAAATAAAACCTAAAATAAAATTAATAAATAAACCTAAACCTAAATAAGTAAAATAAAAAAAAATCTAAAAAAAACTTAAACCTAAAAATAATAAAAAATAAATAAAATAAACACAAACTAAAACAAAAAAATAAAATAAACCTGAATTAAATGCCTAAATAACACAAAACTAACATAAACAAAATAAAATAAACCTAAAATAAATAAAATAAAACCTAAATGAAATAAACCTAAAAAATAAACCTAAAATAAATAAAATAAAGCTAAACCATTAACTAAAAAAACCCTAAACCTAAAATAAAAATAAAATAAACAAAATAAAATAAACCTAAACTAAAACTAAAATAAACTAACCTAAAATAAATAAAACCTAAAATAAACTAAACCTAAACCTAAACATAAACTAAATAAAATAAAATAAACTAAAACTAAACTTAAACCTAAACTAAAAAATAAAACCATAAAATAAAACTAAACAAAAACCTAAAACCTAAACATAAAAAAATAAAATAAAAACCTAAACCTAAACCTAAAAATAAAAAATTTAACCTAATCCTAAAAAAAATAAAATTCAAAATAAAACTAAACTAAAAATTAAACTTAAACCAAAACCTAAATCTAAAAAATAAAGTAAAATAAAATACCTAAACTAAAATAAATAAATCTAAAATAACTAAACTAATAAAAGTAAATTTAAAAAAAATAAAAAATAAATTAAAATTTAAAAAATAAAAAATAAACTAAATAAATTTGAACATACCGTTTTACTTAATTTAAAAAAATTAAAATAAAATACAAACCCTAAACCCTAAGCCTAGAACCCTAAATCCAAAACCCTAAAAACCTAAACCTAATTCCTAATAAAAACTTAAAATAAAATATATAAAATAACCTAAACCTAAATATACTAAAAAAATAAAATAAAAACCAAACCTAAAAATAAAATAAAATAAACTAATCAAAATAAATTAAAATAAATTGAACAAAAACCTAAATTTAAATTAAAAAAAATAAAAAACCGAAATAAAATAAAAACTAAACATAAAATAAAAATAAAATAAACCAAAAATAAAATAAAATAAAAACAAAATAAAATCCTAAAGCAAAAAAATAAATCTAAAAATAAATAAAAAATAAAACCTAAACCCTAAAAAAAACTAAAGAAAAAAAATAATAAATTAAAGAAAATAAAATAAACCTAAACCTAAACTAAAATAAAATAAGCTAAAATAAATAAAACTTAAACCTAAACCAAAAATAAACTAAACCTAAACCTAAAGCTAAACTAAATAAAATAAAATAAACTAAAAATAAACCTAATCATAAACTAAACAATAAAACCTAAAAATAAACCAAAAATAAAAACCTAAAACATAAACCTAAAAAAATAAAATTAAAATCTAAACCTAAACCTAAAATTAAAAAAAACCTAAACCTAAAATATAATATAAAATAAAACTAAACTAAAAAATAAACATAATCTAAAGCATAAATAAATAGAAAACTAAAATATAAAGCCTAACCTAAAATAAATAAACCTAAAATAAATAAATGAAACATAATAATAAAAATAAAATAAACCTAAAAAAATATAAAGTAAAATAAAGTAAAATAAATAAAAAAATAAACTAATTAAACCTAAGCCTGCCGATTTACTTAATTAAAAAATCAAAACCTTAAACTCTAAATCCTAAACATTAAACCCTAAACCCTAATCCCTAAAAATGTTAAACCCTAAACCCTAACCCTAAACCCTAAATCCTAAACCCTAAAAGCATAAAACCAAAAACTCTAAACCCTAAACCATAAATCCTAAACCACCACCATAAATCCCAAACCCTAAAGCTAAATTTAAAGTAAATAAATAAATTAAAAAATAAACCTAAACCCTAAAACTAATTAACCTAAACCTAAACCTAAACCCTAAGAATGGGTAGAACCTTAATGGCAGGAACAACACCATCAACCAGGCTCAGTCTTGATCTAGTGGTGGAGGCAAAGGTGGAGGCAGAGGTTATCATAGATGTAGTGGGGAATCTTGAGGTGCTAGTGGATATGGAGGTGGTGGTCAGAGTAGTAGTGGTTATGTAGGAGGGAAGAGTGACAGAGGTTATAGTCATGGCGATGTCGGAGGGAGAGATCGGTGATATGATCTAGATCTACTGAGTGGTGGGTGGTTCTGGGAGAAACTAAAACGACCGTCGATAGCTTATGGAATTGTGTCATTATAATAAAGATGGTTCTAGTTATTTGGGGTTTTTGATTTGCTTTGTGGGTGCTCTTTTTTATCAATGTCATCGCTTGTGTCTTAGAAAAATTAGTGTGTTGCTTGGTTGATGAAATCGAATAGAAGAAATGATGATTCTTAATTTATTTTTGTTAAAAAAATAAAAAAAATTAAATCCTAAACTTAAAACCCACACCCTAGACCCTAAACAAAAAAATCCCTAAACCCTAAACCCTAAACCCAAAACCCCAAACCCCAAACCCTAAACCTTAAACCCAAAACTAACACTAAACCATAAACCTTAAACCCTAAAAGGCTAAAAAGGTAAACCTAAACTAAATAAAACCTAAATATAAAATAAATAAATTAACTTAAACTAAACCAAACAAAATTATAATAAAATAAAAATATAAACTAAAACCAAAACCTAAACTTAAAAATAAAATAAATTTTAAAATTTAAAATAAACTATAATAAAATAAATAAGATCCTAAACTAAACTAAAAAATAAAATAAACCTAAGAATAAAAAAACTAGAAATAAAATAAAAATAAAATAAACTTAAAATATAAAAAATTTAAAACTAAATAAAAACCTAAACTTAAAAAATAAACCTAAAAATAAATAAAAAATAAAACCTAAACCCTAAACTAAAAAAAAAACTTAAACCTAAAATAAAATTATAATAATCAAAATAAAATAAACCTAAACCTAAACTAAAATAAACCTAAAATAAACTAAACTAAAATATGTAAAACCTAAACCTAAACCTAAACTAAATAAAATAAACTATTAATAAACCTAAATCAAAATTAAAAAATAAAATGTAAAAATAAACTTGAAACCTAACCTAAAAAATAAAACATAAACCTAAAAATAAAAAATAAAACCTAAACCTAAAAAATAAAATAAAAATAAAACTCAATTAAAAAAAAATAAACCTAAACATAAACCTAAAAAAACTAAAATAAAAAAACCTAAACTAAAATAAATAAACTTAAAATAAACTAAACGGAAAATAAACTTTAAAAAAAGTAAACAAAAATAAATATGAACTAAACTAAATAAACATAAACCTACCGGCTTACTTAATTTAAAAAAAAAACCATAAACCCTAAATTTGAAACCCTAAACCCTAAACCATAGAAAACCCTAAACCCTAAACCTTAAACCCTAACCCTAAACCCTAAACCCTACAACCCTAAACCTTAAAACCCTAAACCCTTAACCCTAAACCAAAAACCCAAAACCCTAAAACCTAAACTCTAAACCTAAACCTGAAGTAACTAAATAAATTAAAAAGAAACCTAAACCCTAAAACCTAATAATGGCGGACAGACTTCATTCTCCCTCACTCACGTGACATTAGATCAGGCACCGTTCGTTCTACATGTTCAAAATGGATGGTCGTGATTAGATTCACTAGATCAATCTGATTTAATCCTATTAAGCTATGGGATTAATCATAACTGCCCGATCTTAGATCAGATGGTAGAAGAAAAAGTGTGTATGTCACCGCCACGTAGGCGCCTAGTCTGGTAAATTTTAAGCAGCCAATCATGCGGTGCCACATGGAAAGCGCGCCACGTCCGCCAATAGGATTAGCCTTTAATTAGGCTTAATTAATTATCTTTAATGGTTGAAACTTCTAAAAATCATGAATAATCATAAAGAAATAAAAAATAAAAAACAAATTCTCATTTTAAATGTATTTCAGAGGAGAATAAATTAAAAATGATCATAATTAATTTTGAACTATAATTAAAGTTTAATTACAAAATTAATTAGCTTAATTACTTTTTAATTACTTAAGCAATTAATTATAAATTTTGTGGGTTAATTTAACAAGATGACCTTTGCATCCCATGATTTTCTTGGGATTTATTGCTCACATAATTAAGAAAATTGACTAAATAAACCTTAACTACTCTTTTAAGTTAATTAATGATTAATTAATCCCATGAATAGTAACAAATTAGTTAATTAGGTTTATTAATCATTGTTCAATAGTAAGTAAACTAAGGAATACCGTTGGGACCCCTTTCCCTTAGTTCATTTCAACATTTTTTAAATGAAATAAATTATGATTTAACTAATTAATTAAATCACTTAACCAAATTGAAATCATAATTACATCATACATTAATTAATTAAATCATGGGGTAATTCTTTAGATGTTTAATAACTAAAAGGAGTTAAATGAAATTATGGTTAGTCCACATGTGTCAAAAAACCATAAGAGTAATTAATTAAGTCTGTTAATCTAATTAAATATTAATCATGAGCCAATTGGATTAGGCTCCTTTTATTTCTTAGGATCATTGCAAGTTTATTTTCAATGCATATCATGCTGGATCATAATTATTTAGTTAATTACTTCATGGTGACATTGGTAAGAGTAATAAATTCATCTAATTAAGGGTTCAACTTCATTAACCCATATAATAAACTTAATTACATTTCCTTAAATCAAATCAAATCACTAATGTGGGAATGGGTTTAAATTAGTAAGTGATGCTTTCTCTTCTCCTCTTTAAATCAAATCAAATATAAAACTTAATTAATTAAGAATCTTTGGTTTGCTTTAAATAATCTTATTTGATTTGATTGTCATTAAGAACTAGTTTGGTTGAATGAATCACATGCTTATATTTGATTGTCCTCTTTCAAATCATGTTAAATTTGGTATGTCATTTGCATTCATGCATCCATCTTTCCAAAATCAAGTAAAATAAAATGGATTACCTTTATGTAAGCTTGCATGTGTTGATTTAATTTAATATATGCTTGGCTATTATCACTATTAAATCTAAATCTATTTTTCAAAAGCTTATAAATGAATAATAATATGTTTTATGATGCTAGTTATAAATACATAAGGAATGCATGTGCTTATAGCTTAAGTGAATGAATGTTAAGTTCTCTTTCTTCTATTAATGTATTGATTTATATAAGATTGAATGGTAATGGGTATATAGCCTAGACATCCTGGGAACATAAGGGTTTAGCTAGCCATAAGGAGGTCATTTGATTGCCTGACTTCCCTGGTTTGTTACTAGGTTGATGAAATTGAAAAGAAGAAATGTTAAATTTGAATTTGTTCATTATTAAAAAAAACCAAAAACCCTAAACTCTAAACTAAAACCTGAACCCTAAACCCTAAACCCTAAACCCTAAATCCTAAGAATGGGCAGAACCTTGACGGAAGGAACATAACCGTCTAACAGGCTCAGTCTAGATCTGGCGATGGAGGCGAAGGCGAAGGCCTTAGTTATCATAGTGGTGGTGGGGGATCTGGAGGTGCATATGGAGGTGGTGGTCGAAGTGGTGGTGGTTATGAAGGCGGGAGTAACAATGGAGGTTACAACCGTAGTGGGGGCGAAGGGAGAGATCGGGGATATGGTGGTGTATCTGGCTACTCGAGAGGCCAGGGTGGATCTGATGGGAACTGAGCGAAGAACATCGATACAATCTGCACTTATGAAATTATTCTGAGAAGAGGTACTAGTTATCATGGATTTTCGATTTGCTCTATGCGTGCTCATTTTTTTGTCTATGTTGTCGCTTATGTCTTAAAAAACTTGGTGTGTTAGTTGGTTGAAGAAATCGAAAAGAAGGAATGTTGAATCTGAATTTGTTCTCTGTTAAACAAACCAAAAGCCCTAAACCTAAACAAAAAGCTGAACCCTAAACCTAAAACCTAAACCCAAACCCTAAAAACCCTAAACCCTAAACTCTAAACCCTAAACCCTTAACCTTAAAAACATATACCCTAAACCCTAAAACCTGAACCCTAAACCCTAAACCCAAAAGCATAAACCCAAAAAAAAACACTAAACCCTAAACCCATAACTAACCCTAAACTAACCCTAATCCCCAAACCCTAAACCCTAAAAAGATAAAAACCTAAACCTAAACTAAATAAAACCTAAAAATAAAATAACTAAAAAAAACCTAAAAAATAAATAAATAAAATAATAAAATAAGATAAAAAAATAAACCAAAACCTAAACCAATACATAAACCTAAACCTAAACCTAAAAGGAAAATAAAATAAAAAATAAAAACTTAACTAAAATTAAATAAATAAAATCCTAAACTAAAGTAGAAAAATAAACAACCTAAGTAAAATAAAAGCTAAACCTAAAATAAAAATGCAATAAACCTAAAATAAAATAAAATAAAAACTAAATGAAAACCTAAACCCAAATAATAAACCTAAAAATAAATAAATAAATAATAAAACTTAAACCCTGAACTAAAAAAAAATCCAAACCTAAAATAAAATTAAAATAAACCTAAACCTAAACTAAAAAAAAATAAAACCTACACCTAAAATAAACTAAACCTAAACCTAAACCTAAACTAAATGAAAAAAACTAAACTAAAAATAAACCTAAACCAAAACTAAAAAAAAACCTAAAAATAAACCTAAAATAAAACCTAAAAAAAAAAAAATTAAAATAAAACCTAAGCCAAAACAAAAAAATATAAAATAAAATTTAAACCTAAAAAATATAATAAAAAAACTAAACTAAAAAAATAAATTTGAACCAAAAAATAAACTAAAATAAAAAAACAAAATTTAAAATAAATAAAGCTAAAATAAATAAACTAAACTAAATAAAAATAAAAAATAAAAATAAAAGTCAAATAAATAAAAAATAAGCTAAATAAACCTAAACCTACTAGTTTACTTAATTTTAAAAAAATTTAAAAATAAAATAAATAAAACACATAAATGTAAAACCCTAACCCTAATCCCTAAACCATAAATGCTAAACCCTAAACCTTAAACCCTAAAAACCTAAAAACCTAAACCAAAACTAAATAAAACCTAAAAATAAAATATATAAAAAAACATAAACTAAAATAAAATAGAAAAATAAAATAAAAAAAGAACCTAAACAAAAACCTAATCCTAAACCTAAACCTAAAAATAAAATAAAATAGAAAAATAAATTAAAATAAAATAAATAAAAACTTAAACCTAAAAAAATAAAATAAAAATAAATAATAAATAAAACTTAAACCCTAAATTTAAAAAAAAAACCTAAACCTAAACTTAAACTAAACTAAACTAAACTAAAATAAATAAACATAAAAATAATCCAATAAATAAACCTAAAACCTAAACCTAAAAAAATAAAATAAAAATAAAACTAAACTAAATAGTAACCATAAACCTAAAAAAACCTTCACTAAAATAAATAAACATAAAATAAATAAACTAAACTAAATAAAAATGAAATTAAACCTAAATAAAATTAAAATTAAATCTAAATAAAAATTAAAGTAAAATAAAATAAAATAAATCAAAAAGGAACTAAATAAACATAAACTTACTAGTTTACTTAATTTAAAATAAAATAAAACCCTAACCTTGAACCCTATACCCTAAAACTAGCCCTAAACCCTAAACCCTAAACCCTAAACCATAAACCTACAACCCTAAACCTAAAAATAAAAAAAATAAAAATAAAAAAAATAAAAATAAATAAATAAACCCTAAACCTTAAACCTTAAACCCTAAACCCTAAACCCTATGACCCTAAACTATAAATGCTAAACCCTAAACCCTAAGCTATAAACCCTAAACCTTAAACCCTAAAACCTACAACCCAAAACTCAAAATCATAAAATCCAATCCCTAAGCCCTAAACCCTAAACCCTAAAACCTATAACTCTAAATCTTAAGCCCCAAACCCTAAACCTTAAACCCTGAACCCTAAAAACCTAAAAACCTAAACCTAAACTAAATAAAACCTAAGCCTAAACATAAAATAAATAAATAAAACCTAAACCTAAATAAAATAACATAAAATAAAAAAAATAAAAACCTAAACTAAACTAGAAAATAAAATAAACATAAAATATAAAACATAGATAAAATCAAACCTAAATATCAAATTAAAATTAAATAAACCTAAAATTAAATTAAATTAAAACTAAACATAAATCTAAAATAAATAAAATAAAATAAACCTAAACCTAAACTAAAATAAATTAAACTAAAATAAATAAAACTTAAACCTAAACCTAAAATAAATAAAACTTAAACCTAAACCTAAAATAAAGTAAACCAAAACTTAAACCTAAACCCTAGGAATGGGCAAAACCTGAGAACATCACTATCAGCTCAGTCTAGATCCAAAAAAGCGATGGTTATCACAGTGGTGGTGGGGGATCTGGAGGTGTTGGTGGATATGGAGGTGGTGGTCGGAGCAGTGGTGGTTATGTAGGCGAGAAGAGCGATGGAAGTTATATCCATGGTGACGGCAGCAGGAGAGATCAGGGATATGATGATGAATCCAGCTACTCGAGAGGCCGGGGTGGTTCTGATGGGAACTGGAAAAACTGAAGAATAACTGATCTAATCCGCCACTTATAGAACTGTGTCTTTACATTATAGATGGTTCTAGTTATCGAGGGTTTTTGATTTGCTATACGCGTCCTCATCTTTGATCTATGTCATCGCTTGTGTCATAAAAAACTTTGTGTGTTACTTGGTTGAAGAAATCAAAAAGAAGAAATGTTGAATCTGCATTTGTTCTCTATTAAAAAAACCCCTAAACTAAACCTGAACCCTAAACCTAAAACCAAAATCCTATAACCCTAAACCCCAAACCCTAAAAACCCTAAACCCTAAAGCCTAAAGCCTAAACCATAAACTGTAAACCATAAATCCTAAAACCCTAAACCCTAAATCCTAAAACCTAAACCAACATAAAAATAAAAATAAAATAAACTAAAATAAATAAATAATAGCTAAATAGACCTAAACCAATCAATTTACGTAATTGTTTTTTAAAAATAAAAACTCTACACACTAAGCTTACCTTAAACGCTAAATTCTACCCTAAACTAAACCTAAAACCTTAAACCCTAATAAAAACCTAACTTAAACCCTAAACCATAAACCCTAACCCTAAACCCTAAACCATAAAACAACCCTAAAACCTAAAAAATAAAATAAAAACCTAAAAAAGTAAACTAAACTAAATAAAAAAAAAAAAATATATAAAATAAATATAAAATAAATAAAATAAATAAATAACCTAAATAACTAAAAAAAATAATAAACATATAAAACCTAAAATAAAAATAAAAAAGTAAAATAAAAAATAAAATAAATAAATAAATAAAATAAAATAAATAAACCTAAACAAAACAACATAAAATAAAACCTAAAAATAAATAAATAAAAATAAAAAAAAATAAAAAATAAAATATATAAAATAATAT